>CM061532.1:171481821-171531719 GCA_030545055.2 Neoaliturus tenellus
TTTGATGATTGGTGGTGCCAAACAATCTGGGATGCCTCGATACATACGGAAATAGCTATATTATTATTTTATAATATATATTATATATTTATTGTATTTAATATATTTATAATACAGATTTGATTGTCAAAATATAAGTACAAAGGATTGACAATGAGGATAAAAAAAATTGGTTAATAACAACAAATTATGGAATAATCTAACAATAAATAATCGATCGAAGAAACACTCAATAGGAAGGTAAACAGAGTTACAAGAAATATATCTCCAGGTCATTATAAACAAAATATTTTCCCAATAATAATAATAAATAAGCCCGAATCAGGGTGTTCAAGTTATATATGTCAAATAGCTTTTGTAAAATGTGTTTCTGTATTTATTTATGATGCAAATTAAATTACCAAGAATATTTCAATGAGACTGCAATGAACGATGATTTCATGACAACAGAAGAGTCAACCCGGAATAAATCTCGAACTCTAACAGCTTAGCATTTAAATACACTATATTTAAAAAAATGTACTTCACAAAAAAATAATAAGATTATAATCATGTGCTTTACTTGAAATATATACCACGAAAATATTTGCATACGCTTTTAATTGTGATGTTTACCAACTAAACAACTTGTTCTGTGATTACACCCACACAATATTCACACTTGCATTGGATACAGATGAATTTCAATACCGTAACTAATATCAGTAAAACTCCACCCTGTTAGTCATGCTGACAAACTGAAGTACCTTCAGACCCGGGGTAGGCCCTGTATTAACCTACCAGGCTCCTTAGTGTCTCCAACAAAGTGTTAGGTGCAAAGTAAAATATTTGTTTTTGGAAAAGAAGTGATAAAACAAATCTGAATGAATGCAGTGTTTTATATTGTATTATATCGTTATTTTACAGATTTATTCTTAAATAAAACATGTCGTACAATTTAAAATATATTTTCTAAATTCTCACTTTGGATAGGAAATTTTGATTAGAAAACCAAACAATCAATTTACCATCACAAACCAAATTGTTCTTGTTGTTTGCAATCATTGTTATGAATTTTAATTTTCAAATGTGATGAAATGATGTTAACAATTATATACCTAGTAGCTCTGGCACATTCATTTAACCCTACCTTCTCATCTTGAATGTCTAACAACAGTGAATCAGCCAACCATAAATATCTCCGTGTGTTGGCTCTCGTAAAGTAGCTCTCATCTTTGGGCCGGTGTATTCGCCAATTCTACAAACGTTCAACGACAACAAAACTCAGATTTTGATAAAGCTATTAAATAAATTATTACAAGATTTTGTGTAAAACCAAATTAGATGTTAAATAAAAATGGTTATAGTTTATTCCATTAATAAATCATATCAATGATAATTTTCGCCAACCATTGAATGGCAGTAAATATACTGATGTTCTACGGTCTATAATTGCAATAAGAATTATCTCTAAAATAGCTATCAGAACGATCATATTTTAGGGGAAATTGCTGATTAAAAATGGAATAATTTTGTAACAGGTATGTAAATATTTTAGGACTGAAATAGCAGGCTACTTAAGTAGGTTAGGTCTTAAACTGGTAACCTTCATAAGACGTTAGTTTAATTTTTGTGCTATTAATTTTAAGTTGAGTTAAGGGGATTCGGCACCGAAAATGCCAATTTCATTATTATTGCCAATATAACCACAAAACTTTTAATGGGTTATTAAATGCACACTCAAAAGCTAATTTATTGAGAACATTTTTTTTTCCTCCCCCCCCCTCCCCCTTACGAATTTTTTTGTGAATTACCGTAGTAACGCCAAAATGTTGATATAACTCTAGATCTAATTATTGGATTTTCAAAAATAAACTATTATTTTGTAGCTTATAACATTCTCTAAACATTTGGTAGAATTATAACTGTAACCTTATAAGTAATGTTTTATAGAATCAAGAATTTGTGTTTCGCAAAAAAATTATTTTTATGTAAACAATTTATTTTTTAAATTTTTCTAAAAAGGTCTACATTCATGATTCTACCCAAATATTTAGAGAAATATGCCCTAAGCCTGCAGTAAAAATTTGAATGATGTAGCACAATTAGTTTTTGAGTTATAACAGTATTTAGTTATAAAATTGCCAAAATCTGATCCACGGGAAATGCGCGTTGAAAGTTACACTCTGTTTCATGACTGAATATTGTGTTATGGTTCAATTAGCTGTACACAAAGACAATTCACCATACTATAAGGTTTAAGACTGTAAAAAATAATCATCTTCATAGACTTTCTGCTGCTTATAATATTTATTGGCATGAACATAGAAAATGTAAGTTCGAAAAAATAACAAATAGGCTATCGCCAAGATTTGCCTACTTACATCAGCCGTAAAACTTTCAACATTTAAACTCCCCGGCTCCATATGTCAGTCCTTCAGCTTCTTTTCTCTTTCTTCTTCTCTCAACTGGGCTTGCTTCTTTTTCCTCTTATATTCAGAATATTTCATATCTTTATTTCATGTAAACACAGTGTTTACAAACAATGCAGCAGACAATGCATGTTTTTTATTTTACTGTCAACCAGCTGACCATTCAGGGTAGGCAACATTACAACATTTCTGTGCATGTATAACATTATAAAACTAAGTACTATATAAAAACTATCACACAGTTTTTGTTATAAAGGTATAGTCAAACCTTTCAATATAAAAAGTCTTACCATCAAAACTCCAACGGTGGCCAGGTTTTTGTACGCGACTCGTGTGAATAAAATCTTTTATAACTCAAAACTAATTGAGCCACATGATTCATTTTTCTAGACAATGAGCAGGATATTATTTTCTGACGTTTTTAGGTAGAATAGTTCATGTATGTTCCCAAATAAAGTAAAAACTTATACGTACACAGATAAAACATATATAAGTTACAAAAAATTTTTAAATTGTTAAAAAGATATATATTTATATACTTGCAGTAGTAAACCTACCCAATTAGTTAGAGGAGATGTTATCCTGCAACCTAAATTTTAAATCATAACAAACAAATAATAGCACTGAAGTTATAGCATATTTTGTGAGTTGACAAATTCGAGCGATGCAGCGTGGTAAAGCAGTGCGACATTCTAAAAAAATATTAAAAAAATATATTTCTACAATTTTTTTTACATTTTTATCACTTGTATTGTATTCTATAACAATATAAGTAACAAATAACACTTTTTAAAAATTTGAAAATTTTGAAATTTTTTTGGCATTTTCGGTGCCGAATCCCCTTAACACTTTAGTTAATCGCACATTTGCAATGGCATTGTTGTTACATAGTGGAAAAATCTACGAATTTGATGCATCAGGATGCAGAGAGTTAACCATGGAATATTTAAATTTAAAGCATTGATTGACAGCTAATTTTAAAGTGTGTATAAGCAATATAATAGCGATAACAACAGGTCAATTCTTGGTTATTTAATAGAATTAGTACGTATAAAAATTAAAACAGAAATTTTAAATTCTATTTAACAACGTTATATTAAACATTTTACTTGTGGAATGCAATGTAAAATTTACTATTTAACTCTTAACTAAGGGGCATTAAGGCACGTCAGTGATAAAATAGTTTTTTTTAAGTATTCACCTTTAAACTAAAAAATTACCATGACCGAACTTTTTTTATGATAGATTGGATAAGGAAATTCCAACTTGTGACATGGGAATTCTCTGTCTGACTTGTTGTTCAATAGCAATTCATAAAAGCATCCAGCTACTGTGGAAGATTTATGGAACGGAAGACGACACGTGCATATGTAGTTATCCATCAACTTGCCACACCCTATTGTTAATATACCGGAGGGACAGCCTAATGCGGAGAGTGAACACAAAATGGTGATTAGGGGTTTTCATAGTTAATTTTACTACTTTATAGAATGAAAACACATTTTAAATAAAAATACTCGTGCAATATAGTAACTTATAAGTGATTGCTGGGAGTCTTATAACATAAACAATTGAGTAAAAATTATATAGTTTATTCTTTTAAGTTTACTCTGATTTTTCCTTCTTTAAACTTGTACCCACTACTGGGAATTAAAAAAAATAATTAGAATACACCAATGAGGTTTACATGAGGTTACAATGAGGTTTACATAGAAAACAACTCCATATTTAATAGTGTCAAATAAAATTCATAGAGTAACTGTAAGTGTGTCAATATTGCACATATGCGATATTAAAGGTGCAAACAATGCAGTTTTGTATTCTTTAATATTTTATAAATTGGCACTTCAAGTAGGCTTACGAAGCGAAAGTTGTAATAATTACTTTTGTAATAAAGTAGTTTAATCTTTGGGTATAACAAAACATATTCTCATATGTGTCTAAATTGAATAAAAAATACAAATACTATAAATAAGATTTCTTTAACCAAATAGGGTCATGCAATCTGCACAAGCACAAGGAAAGTAAAAAATCAATACAATATAACTCAGATTTTTAACTACTGACCACATATTCTTTGGTGCAATTTTTTCTAGATGCCTGGAGTAACTCACTACACTTGATTATTACATATTATTTTAACATAGTTACACTTAAACATTCTTCTAAGCATGATGTAGGCCTATAGTGAATTTGTTGAATTCCAACTAAAATTGATAAGACATTTAATAATATTCTAAGACTACCATTGCAACAATTCCAGAGCTCTATTTATTGAATGCACCTTTAAAACTAGTAAACAGTTTAATTTAAAACTTAAGAATATAAAGTTGAAAATTCACACTTTCAGCAGACTTAGCGTAAAGATAGTAGATGCATCTCAGATTAATAACTATGGAAGAATCAGAGCGTAAGTCATTAACGGCTTACTTAGCACTTTTCTTCATGCCGTTAAACTTGTATAAATTTATAGAGATTTTTTTAAATTCAGTTCCTATCAATTCCATTACAGAATGCATTTTTAAATAGACAAAATTTACAAAGCTGCATAGCAATAGCTGCTTTATCTCTATTAACAGATAAAAAAGTTAAAAATTAGTTCACATAACAAGTTCAAAATACAATAACAATCTAAACATATAAAAGGGAAAGCCCTCACTCACTGATTCATTCATTACTAATTCTCCGTCTTCCCGAATAGCTAGAATGCTGAAATTTGTTATACTCATTCTTAGGCTTAAAACAGAAAAGTCTGACCATTATCATATTAATATTAACAAAGGGCTACGCTCTAGGGGTCCTCCATGTTACCTTGTTATTCTTATTCAAACATCATTTTTGTATTCTAACATATGATTATTTAAAGGGCCATTTATTTTATAATTTGCGGGGAATGAGTGTAGCGAACGAGTTGAACCTGACAGGAGTGAGTGCAGCGAACGAGCTAAACCTGACGGGATGTGAGCGTAGCGAACGAGCTCACCTGAAGAGGAAAAATTTTATCAGTTATAAAATTTAAAGCTCATTTAACCATGTCATATTAACCAATGCTAAGCATGCCGGCGGGTAAGCTAGTATAAACAAAAGGCAATAATGTAATGTTTTGTTTCACTTTAGATGAAAGCATAAACTAAATATTAATGATAAAAAGAAAAAAGTAAAAAAGACACACACACATATATATATATATATATATATATATATATATATATATATATATATATATAAAGAAAACCAATAATAAAAAAATTATATTTTATGGAAATAAAGGGATTTTATTTTATAAAAATCTAGAGTTATGAGAAAGTTAAATGTACTAAAATAGAACAAAATATAAAAATGTAATGACATGTTTCTTATTTCGTACATTTTTAATATTTCTGTTATTATAATTTTACTTCGTTACATTCCAAAAAGTACAAGTTGTGACAACCACATTAATATAAAAAAAATAAACTTATTATTTCATTAGAAATATACAAAGAATACACAAATCAATATTGTAAAGTCATTGTTTCATTGTAATACGAATACAAATACAAAATTAATTGAATATGTTGAAAATACTTCAATGAAATGCAAATATTATGTATTAAATAACATTTGGTGTCCCATGCTTTTAGTTTTCATCGAAATCACATTTGGTGTTTCAACATGAAGGATATCACAGAGCGACTTCATTACCCCGTCCTTCATCACTACCCTCAACTTCGTTATTTATAGTTGCTCACTAAACTTATTATTTATGTCTCGTATTTCAATTAGGAACTCCCTTAACTCTCTTTTGCCTCCCTTTGCTGGTAGCGTCCCTAGCTAAATTTCCTTCTAATATTAAAAGAGACAAATATTTATTTCTAAAGATGAAGGCAATATAATATATAGAACAAATGTATAGTTTACATTAAAACACACATGGACACGTATAGTCCACGTCCTTGTGGTTACCTTGAAACCAGGATAATGAAGTAACACAACCGTATAAAGTGTGTTGTACTGGATAAACGCCGCATAAAAATATTTAGATGTGTAACATACCGTGCGATACAACACGAAGCAACATTAATTTCCTCACTTTTAGTTCTGGGCATATGCAATTTCGTGGATTTTGAATGAAGCAATTATATGATTAGTGGTGATAGATAGGCAATGACATGTAGAATCGTGTACTACCGGGTGTTTTGTCTGAAAGTCTGGCCGAGCTGGTGTTATGACGTCATACTTCCAAATGGCCACTAACGGTGACATTGATACCTTCTATCGCTATAATTTCTTTACGGTTGATTTTATAAAAACTTTTTGAAAGTTGTTTCTTATTTATAACAAGATAAGGAACAAGAAAGGGAATCCAGCTTGAGGAACATGCCGCCATTTTGAAAAAATGGGCGCCATCATGGATCTGGTCTTTTGTGTTCAATATTAATGCATAAAACCACTCCTAATGTATAATAAACCGTGCAGTTTTCTGCTGATAATTTAAGAAGGTAAGTACTAGCATTCTGACTGGGTAGTAATTTTCTGCGCCATCTTGGATTTCCATTTTGGATAAGGTAATTTTTTTAAATGTAAACATAGTGATGTGGCACATCATTTCACACTGCTTCTTCATGCTGATTGCATTTTCGAAGTCCGTTTTTGAATATATTTATTCACTTTCGAGATATAATTAAAATACTATTCTTTCCAGTACATTTCTTATGGACATTTTGGACTTTAATTAATATTTGTAATTATTTTTCGCATAACTCCGGTTCTGGTCTCAATATGCAGTTTGTTGAAGTCATAAAACACTGCACGGGCTTTGATTTGAGGTGCTAATTATTCAAATTTGATGAATTATAGGCGAGTTATAAAGCTCAATCATCAGAAAACCTTTCCTTTTTTAAATACAATTTAATTTAGTTTATTATTTATTTCTTGGGTTATGATCAAGATACAATGTTCAATTTAGTTTTAATAAATCACAAAACTATTGGCTTAAAGCTTAGTCATGATCTGTCATTAAAGCATAAAATTAATAAATTACAAATGTTGGTGATGGAGAGAGCATTATGACTTACCCTGAACGAGTACGATTTTTACTATCTATAGCTCAAATGAAAGTCAATGTATAAGTTAATAAAGTTTAGATTTGTGAATTAATAATAATTTTAACCCATGCATCAAAATTTTAGAGTCAGTTTCGACTGTTTATTGGTTTTAGTTTTACATGTTGGCTACACTGTCTAAACAGGAAAATATTCATTTGTGGCTGATCAATTGTTTAATACAATACATATACAATAAAAATACACTAAACGTGCACCAAACTTTCTTAGTATTCAATGTTCATATCAATCTCATTATTCATAATCAAACAGTAAATAATAAACAATTGATCAGCTGACGTTAAATTAATATTTTCCTGTTTAGACAGCGTAGCCAACATATAAAACTAAAATCCAATAAACAGTCGAAACTAACTCTAAAATTTTGATGCATGGGTCAAAATTATTATTAATGTAAACATTATCTACAATTTATCAAATACCACTCACTCATGTATCAGAGTATCTCCATAACCATAGGGTATAGAGGGTTAAAATTTGCCAAGGACATTCCTCTTTGCTCAAAAAAGCTTTATATACTCAAAATATACTTTAGGTTTTAAAGTCCTTTTAGGGCTCTGCCCCACTGGACTTCAAAATTACTACAGAGCCTACGGGGTTCAACTTTGACGTGGATGGTTCCTTTACTCATATGAACTCACTTAGAAATGGTTATGCAAAAATAGTTTTTAAATCATTTAGGGCTCTGCCCCACTGGACTTCAAAATTACTCAAGGACCTACGGTGTTGAAACTTGATTTGAAATTCCTTTTTACATATTTGTACTCAATAAGAAACGGTTTTCAAATGTGGTTTTTAAAGTCCTGAAGAGCTCTGCCCCACTATGACCTATCTCTAGGGCCTACGAGGTTAAAATTTGACATGGACGTTCCTCTTTGCTCAAATAGGAGCTCACTTAGAAACGGTCTTGCAAATATAGTTTTGAATTCCATAGGGCCCTCCCACCTACAGGACTTAAAAATTACTATTAGGGCTTATGGGGTTGAAATTTGACATGTTCGTTCCTCTTTGCTCATAGGTGTGCTACTAAGAAAATGTTTTGCAATATCCAATGCTCTGCTTACACTTCTTCAATGTTTTAATATAATTCTTAATGATGAAGATTTTGTTGCTCTTTAAAGAGACTTTATTATACATAAAATAAATTCAATCACGGGCAAAGCCGTGACGGGCAACAGCTAGTTAATATATAAATTGACTCATTTGAGCTGTAGATAGTAAAAATCATAAGGGTAAGTCATAATGCTCTATCCATATCAACATCTGTAATTCAATCAATTTTATGCTTTAACGACGGATCATGACTCAGCTAAAAATTGTCTGATTTTAATTATCGGCATTTCAAATAAAAGCCAATATGTTTGTGATTTATTTAATACTAAATTGATCACTGTATCTTGATCATAACCCAAGAAATAAATAATAAACTAAATTAAATTGTATTTAAAAAATAGGTTTTCTGATGAATTGAGTTTTATAACTCGCCTATAATTAATCTAATTTTAATGATTAGCAGCTCAAATTGAAGCCTTTGCAGTTGTTTTATGACTTCAACGAACTGCATATTGAGACCAGAACCGGAGTTATGCGAAAAATAATTACAAATATTAATTAAAGTCCAAAATGTCCATAAGAAATGTACTGGAAAGAATAGTATTTTAATTATATCTCGAAAATGAATAAATATATTCAAAACGGACTTCGAAAATGCAATCAGCATGAAGAAGCAGTGTGAAATGATGTGCCACATCACTATGTTTACATTTAAAAAATTACCTTATCCAAAATGGAAAATCCAAGATGGCGGCAGAAAATACTACCCAGTCAGAATGCAGTTCTTACCTTCCTTAAATTATCAGCAGAAAACTGCACGGTTTTATTACATTTAGGAGTGGTTTTATGCATTAATATTAAACACAAAGGACCAGATTCACGATGGCGGCCATTTTTTTCAAAATGGCGGCATGTTCCTCAAGCTGGATTCCCTTTCTTGTTCCTTATCTTGTTATAAATAAGATACAACACTAAAAAAGTTTTCACAAAATCAACCGTAAAGGAAATTATAGCGATAGAAAGGTATCAATGTCACCGTTAACGGCCATTTTGGAAGTATGACGTCATACACCAGCTCGGCCAGACTTTCAGACAAAACACCCGGTAGTACACGAATTCTACATTTCATTGTCTATCTATCACCACTAATCATATAATTGCTTCATTCAAAATCCCACGAGCCTTCCTATATTTGACATATTGCAACGTGCAACGCGCTTGCGCTTGTCCCAGCTAGTTCGGTGGAGAAGGGTGGGGTTCAAAATCAGCTTAATTCTAACTCGATGACTCCAAATTATTTTTTATACCTGTGACTCCTAATTCCACCCACGAGGGCTGGTAATTGTTGTCCGACAAGGGCGCCACCTTATTATCAGGTCCTCTTCATGGAGACAGCAACAAGGAATCTGTCCCTCCTGAACCGTAGTACCACTCGTAAGGCAGATTTTGTTACCAACAAAAGTAAAGTTTCGTGCATGGGCCAAGAGAATACTTATAACTATTAAATTCAAGTTATAACCAAATACCAATCAATATAAATTATGTCTACCCAAGGCAGATCAAAATTCTTGTTGCCAGTCAGGCAATATTTGATCAAAATTATTGAAAGACAAGCAATTAATATGGTGCACTAACTCTGGCAGCAATAAACTCTATTTATTAACTTAAATGAAAACTAAAACTAATGAAAACTTTCAAATTTACCAGAACACTTCACCAGATAATGTTACTGAATTTACTAATTATGTCTTGATTCTCTAACACTAGTGGGGAAACTCTGAATCAAATCCAAAATGTGATTAACAGAAATATTTAATGAGATTTTTTTTTATGAAGGCATTAATGTTAAACAAGTGAGTATAACACCTTAAGATCAACAGTGGTAACCATAAATTGAGCAAAGAAAATTACCAATTATCCCAAGTCAGAGAAATCTTAACCTCATGGATACTCTAGGCTGTATAAATTACACGCTTAATACTCTCACAAATGTTTACCCTGGGTGGGCCACCGAATAAAGATATATGACATACAATATACACCTAAATACAAAATAATATTACACACACACAAAGCCTTAAACTAAGAATATCAATGGTGAGGCGAAGAATCCAGTGAGGCACTGTTGTACACAACACTATGTGTCCTCAGCTCAAGGGTCCAAGTATGCCGGAGATACTGTGAAGGATCACACCCAAGTAATGTCTCAATAGAAATTAACAAGAGATGGAGACTTATCGAATTGATGACTAGTCGCTCAGATGCAAGATCAGGGTCCCCGGGGCTGGGGAAGGGCTGCCAGTCCAGTGGTAGGGCAGTCACAACTCAGTATGGGGTTGACACCAGGCCAGGTCGAGATAGGGCAGTGGCAGAGGGCGTCAGCACTCCCAAATGGTCGCAGAGATACAGGAAATTGTCCCACAAGGCCAGAACTTCAGCAGTAGGCCCCAAAGAAAAACCCTAGAAAAGCCCTACATGAATAGCATTGTTTCAAGTCTAAAAATATTTACTATTAATTTCAATTGAAAACTTTTCAAGTTTAAAATGATTCAAAATCTTACTACCAATACAATTGGTCAATATAATAGTTTAGTTTAGAGAACATGATTGTATCAAGAGAAAACTAAATGTTATTATCTCAACTGTCCCACATTCCGAGCTTGACTTAATGAAATTAATTACTTGGTAAGACAAATAAGGTACTTGGTGACACTAACAGAGACTGTGATCTACATTATTTATCTTTAACTATTCAATGGTATGCCCTGTACAGCATCAGGCCAATAACAGGAATATATATTTAAATCGACATTTGAGAAGAAAATCTTTCTTGTATATCTTCTACTGATTACAACAGAGTATTTACTATAAATAGGCTCTATATAACATTAAAATTACAAAATTAAAGTTATATTCTAGATATGAATTAATTGAAAATTAAATTCTGTGTGACATTTAATACAATCAGTTTACCAAATATCTGAATTTATTGCTTGGCCTTTTAGAGAAATTACTTTTAACACTTACATTCACTGTGTAAATTGTTGCTAAAACCATTATGAGACAACAATAACCCTCAGAAATATGAGTACTTCAATATTATTACCATTAACTGTATAAATTGTTGGAAACATTTATGACACAAAGTAATATTCACATATAACACATATTAGTTAGAACAAAATAAAATATATATAGAGGCTATAAATTCCACTGAATCTTATTAAAAATTGAAATGTACATTCTTTGGTCTAAACAAACTTTTACTAATACTTTAATGCTAGGCATTTTATTCATGAATATTTTTTTTTTTTACAAGCACAGGCCCTCCAGATAGAAACAGTTTACTTTAGATTTAATTAATGGGCAAAATTATGATTAAAATTTATACTGTCTACTCCATGATCCATAGTTGGTTAGCAGGGCATTAGATATAATATTTAATAAAAAGTTACAGGAAAATCTTACAAGCTTTATGATAATTAAATCTGGTTGACAACATAAAGGTAATTTGCACTACACATAATAACTTTTATATTAAACACTTTAACTATTTAATCGTAGTATATGAACACTTCAAAATTAAATGTTGCAGGAATAATCAGAATTGAGGTTGGCTTTACTCTCTTTAACACATTTGGTTGACCAAAGAAAAAATAATCATTACAACATCAAACTGAATTTTCAAATTCTAAATCTATATTTGGCTTTGATTTTTTATACCCTATCAAGCCTAATATAATTATTACATTTTATTTTTACATAAAACATTTTTACTCACTGGGTCCATGCAGGAATGATTTGCACGTGTACTTCAGAAACTAAGTTTTAAACTTTATAAATTTATTCGGAAATATTTACTTGGGTGTCAATAAATAATGAAAATAAATAACAAATTTTATAATCTGCCTTACCTCTTCACAATTTTTATATATCCTCACACGGAGAGTAGAGGGTCTCAGCAACAATGTTCCAGGCAACTTTTCACTAGGCGGTTCAGATCCCAAAAGAAAGAGCCGAAAGCGCTCGGCTGACCCTGGCCTCCGGCCGGTGCAAGCATGAACGGCAGCGCAGCGGTGACTCGGCAATCAGTCACGTAGGCCACTTAATCCTCTGGCTACGGCTTTACGGCATTTTCAGTAAGCCTACAACTCCTGGTCGGCAAAGAGTGATACACCGGTGCTACCAAAATAGTTTCGGCCGGTAGGGGCGCGCAACCCTCCCGTGAAATTACGTTAAGTTGATCAGACTTAACTGCCGATCAGTTTTATGGCAAACAAACGTTGCACACACCCCCTCGCCAGAAGAAAATTGCCTCAATTTTCTCAACTTCTAGTTGTAGGGTTTGAGGTCCGAGACGTGCCATGTACCAATTGCGTTTCCAGCCAAGTCGTGGAGTTCATAGACCACGGAGGGAGATCTTCTTAAAGACAACATAAGGGGCCGGTGTATCTTGGTGCCAGTTTGCCGAGTAGTAGGCCGCTGCGTTGGACTGGGAAAATTTCTTTTCCAGACAAGAGCTCCTTCCTTGAAGACTACCTCCTTCCTTCTCAGATTATACCTCTCGGCATTCTTCTCATGGGCCTTTTGCAGTTTTCGCTTACTTCCCTGTAAATCTTCTCTAATTCCTTCCATTTCTCTCCATATTGGGTAGGACTTCCCTATTCGTGGCATTTCTTCGGAGGAGTTGTCAGGATCCGCCTCTTCATTCGTAGCGATCAACTCTCTCCCGAAATTCAAATAGGCAGGGCTATAGCCAGTAGCTTCGTGTTTGGCCGACCTGAGAAGCAAATCCGTACTTGGCGATATTACGGTCCCAGTGGCGGTGATTGTCTCCGATATATGCCCTGAGCATAGGTCCGAGAGTCTTGTTGACTCGTTCAGGTGGGGTTGGCTTGGGCGTGGCCGTCTAGCATTATATAACATTTTGATATTGTAGCTCCTGGCCAAATCTCGTACTGGTTTTCCTACAAATTCTGATCCATTATCGCAGATAATATACGAAGGTACGCCAAACAACATAAATACATTCTCTTCCAGCTTCTTGGCAACAGCACTAGCGGTAATCTCCCTTAGTGGAAACAATAAGGGGAATTTGGTTAAAAGTGTCCATCACAACTAATACATATTTATGACCAGCGGAGGACCTTGGTAAAGGGCCCAGTATATCAGCACTAATCAATCTCAAAAGGTCGGTCTACCCCACGATAAGAACCCATGAACCCTGATGGTTTCTTGTTGGTCGTATTTAACCTGTTGCCACACCTTACAGTTGTTTACATAACGGGCTATGTCCTGCCTCATCTTGGACCAGTAGTATTTTGTCTGAATCCTAGCATAAGTCTTGTTGATTCCCAAGTGACCAGCAGTGGGCTCATCATGATACTGTGACAACACCCGGCTTCGATTTCCTTTGGCAACCACCTTCTTCCATCCATCCTTGTCATCATCAAGTTTCTTGTTCGAAACAAGTTTCAAAAGGTGTCCATCAAGAACTTTCCAGCAGGGATAGCTTCCGGGCCTCTTTTCCACTTCCTGGCACATTCTGGCATACCATTTGTCTCTTCCATTCGCTAAGTCTTCTCTATCGGTGGGATCTTCTTGAATGCCTTCTCTTGTTGGTCTCTCCTCCTCTTGTACTTCACCTTCTTCTGGATGAGTTAAAACGTTCACTTGGGTATCCTCTTCTTCTCCCAGCAAGGCCGCTCTAGATAAGAGGTCGGGCACGACATGTTCTTTCCCCTTCCTATGGACCAAATCAAAGCTATAGGGCTGTAGACGAAGAGCCCATCGTGCCAGTCTTCCCTGTGGGTCTTTTAGATTATGCAACCACAGTAGGCTGTAGTGGTCGGTGACGACGGTGAAGTGTGTCCCTTCGATGTACGGGCGAAATCGCTCTACTGCCCAGATCACCGCTAAACATTCACGCTCTGTAGCGGAATACTTCTGCTCCGTCCTTGACAAGGTGCGACTAGCGTAAGCGATGACATTTTCCCCAATTGACTGGCCGGTTGAACTATCCTGGGTATCACTTTGCTGACTTAAAACGGCACCTAGACCTACTCCTGAAGCATCGCATGAGACAGTGAAAGGTTTTGAGAAGTCAGGACAAGTTAAAATTGGTGCTTTCACCAAACAAGACCTAATGTCCTCAAATGCCTTCTGGGCTTCTTCTCCCCATTCAAATCTCTGTTTCTTCTTAAGAAGTCTAGTGAGGGGGTACAGTCGTGTGGCAAAGTCGGGTATGAAGCGTCGATACCACGAAGCTGTACCACAGAACTGCCGTACTGCTTTCTGATTTCTGGGCACAGGTATATTAACGATCGCTTCAACCTTCCCTGGATCGACACGGAGGCCTTCTCTGTCCACAATGTACCCAAGGTAATGGAGCTCCGGTCGACAAAAGTGGCACTTATCAGCATTAACGGTCAATTTGGCGGCTTTCAGGCGTTGAGCTATCTTCTCAAGGACCTCCAGGTGAAGTTTAAACGTTGGGGTTACCACCACAATGTCATCAAGATACACAAACACGTTCGGCTCCAGATCAGCCCCCAGGACAGAATCAATAAATCTCTGCCAAGTGGCCGGGGCATTATGGAGACCGAAGGGCATGGTGACAAACTCGAACAGTCCCCTTCCGGGCACGGTAAAGGCAGTCTTTTCTCTGCTTTCCGGGGACAGCGGAATTTGCCAATAAGCAGATTTAATGTCGAGAGAGGAAAGATACTGGGCGTCTCTTAAACGGTCGAGAATAGTAGTAACAAAAGGCAGCGGATAAGCATCACGTTTGGTGACAGAATTGACCCTTGCGAAAATTCACGCAGAAACGCTTTGTGCCATCCGGCTTATCGATGAGGACAATGGGGAGACCAAGCGCTTTTAGACGGTTTGGACGACACCAAGCTCTACCATTTTATCCAGCTCATCGTTGACAATCTTGAGGCGGACCGGTGACATTGGATAATGCCTCTGCTTAATGGGGACTGCATCACCCGTATCAATGATGTGTTCCACTAAAGTGGTCCTACCAAGAGCTACACCTTCCTTTGGGAAATGCCTTTTGATGAAATCTTCTAGTTCTCTCTGTTCTTCTACAGTAAGGTGTTCTTCCGACTTAATACCACTGGCACTCTCGAGTGATGCTATTTCTGCTGCAGGCTTTGAAAATTCCCAAGTCGTGTTGGACATATCCATTACTAATTGCATCGAGTTCCAAAAATCTATACCGAGGATTAAATTATGCTTTAAGGTAGGTACTATTACCACAGGCACATCTCTAGTCCGGTCTTCTAAAGTAATGGGTACTATCAATTGACCAGCAATCAAGTGTTTCTTAGCATCGGCAGTCTCCATCCAACGATTCTCAGTCTTCCTGGCCCTATGAAGAAATTTTTCTATCAACCAAAGTCCATCTCCTCCGATCACCGTATGGGAAGCTCCAGAATCCAGGAGTGCTCTAACCTTTTTGCCAAAAATTCGCACATCTAAATACGGTCGCCTATCATTAGCTTTAAACTTCAGAAGGTAGTCAACTTGAAAGTTGTTTTCGTGATTTTCTATCTGGGAGCCAACCTTAGTCTGGAAGTTGACCCCCGCCTTACAAGTTTTTTGGCGTGCATTTACTGCACTTCGCCTTGATCACCTCAGGTTGGCCACAACATAGCAGAATCTCTTTCTCTCCTCAGTACAGGATGTGTAACGATGACCGGTTACTCCACAATTCCAACACTTAAGTGCGGGATTAGATCTTCCAGGCTGAATAGCTGCTACCTTTGTAGGTGGAAAACTCCGTTGTTTCTGTGCTCTGGTGCAGGCCAAGTCAGGTTCGAGGGGCGATGCGACTCCGGGGAACGACCTAGGCAATGTTAGTCTCAACCGTCCTACTTCGGCTTTTCTTCCCATCAACCGAAGTTCTTCGATACTGTTGATTTCAAACATAGCGAGTCTATCCTGTAATTGAGGATGGAGGTTATGATATATCTGTTTCAATCTAACTACTTCTGGTACCTTCACTGCAAGCCGGGAGTATAAACCCTCCATCGCCGCAATATACATATCAATTGGTTCCTGTTCGCCTTGCATTCTACTGAATATTTCCTGTTGAAGCCTGAACTCGTAGTCCGGAGCTTGGAAAACCGTCCTCATTTCTTTACATAATTCTCTCCATGAATGGATCCTAGCTATCGTTGACCGATACCATACAAGTGCGGAGCCTTCGAACAAGTCCACCGCTGAGTTGAACAATTCCTGCTCACTTACTCCTCGAGCTCTCCTTAGCTCTTCCACTCTTTCAAGAAATGAGCCAATACTCTGTTTGCTTTCATTGTTGAACTTTACTCCCCACTTATAAACAGGGACCCGATTTGGATTTCAGATTTAGGTAACTAGGATGCGATACCATAGCTGCATTGATGTTGGGCCGATTCAAAGAAAACATTTCCTGCTGATTAACAGTCCGGGCTGGAATCCTTAATATATCCTCCGGTTTGTCCTTGATGGTTTGCCCATCTTCCGGGGCTGCATTGAACAGTTCCTGTGAAGTTTGAAATTTATCTTCTAAATTATGCTCCGTTCCCAGGTTGGCGTTTGACTCCGGCACCAATAATGTCTTAGATCCCTTTTCTTCCACCGTGACATTTTTCCCTTTGAGACAGTCGACTAGATTCTTAGTTTTTTCCAATAAATCCGCTTTCCTCTGTTCCGCTTCCTCCCCAGCTGAAGTTCCTATAGGAATGCGCTCCACTCGCATGTAGAGATGATATAACCTAGCAGTAAGCCGCTGGTGTTCATAGTCTTTCCCATTGCCATCATATTCCTCCACCAATGATGCCAGATCCTCAAAATTTTCCTTACATTTCTCCAACTCTGAATCTGCATCCAAAGCATTAATAACATCCTCTTTCAATAAGACATTGGTCGCAAAGCACTGGTTAAGCCTTTTCCTAAGATCATCCGCAGTGCCCTTATAGTCCGCACCTCTTATCATCAACTCATAGGCTACCTCATCCTTCCTTAACTGATTAGCCGCCATATTGATTGCCGCAACTAAGTTCCATACAGCAACAGAAAAACTCATACAAGACTGGACATGTAAACAACTATTCCTTTAACATTGACAAATTTTCCCATGTAACACAAAAACAACATCAACAACAAAATCTTGAGTCAACAGCCAGTACAAAATTTATACCAAAAATCGCTTCAATATTCTTAACTAATCCTTATAAAACTATCATTTTCTTACAAAGCCCCACGTTCAGGGCGCCATTTGCAACGTGCCAAACGCGCTTGCGCTTGTCCCAGCTAGTTCGGTGGAGAAGGGTGGGGTTCAAAATCAGCTTAATTCTAACTCGATGACTCCAAATTATTTTTTATACCTGTTGACTCCTAATTCCACCCACGAGGGCTGGTAATTGTTGTCCGACAAGGGCGCCACCTTATTATCAGGTCCTCTTCATGGAGACAGCAACAAGGAATCTGTCCCTCCTGAACCGTAGTACCACTCGTAAGGCAGATGTTGTTACCAACAAAAGTTAAAGTTTCGTGCATGGGCCAAGAGAATACTTATAACTATTAAATTCAGTTATAACCAAATACCAATCAATATAAATTATGTCTACCCAAGGCAGATCAAATTCTTGTTGCCAGTCAGGCAATATTTGATCAAAATTATTGAAAGACAAGCAATTAATATGGTGCACTAACTCTGGCAGCAATAAACTCTATTTATTAACTTAAATGAAAACTAAAACTAATGAAAACTTTCAAAATTTACCAGAACACTTCACCAGATAATGTTACTGAATTTACTAATTATGTCTTGATTCTCTAACACTAGTGGGGAAACTCTGAATCAAATCCAAAATGTGATTAACAGAAATATTTAATGAGATTTTTTTTTTATGAAGGCATTAATGTTAAACAAGTGAGTATAACACCTTAAGATCAACAGTGGTAACCATAAATTGAGCAAAGAAAATTACCAATTATTCCCAAGTCAGAGAAATCTTAACCTCATGATACTCTGGCTGTATAAATTACACGCTTAATACTCTCACAAATGTTTACCCTGGGTGGCCACCGAATAAAGATATATGACATACAATATACACCTAAATACAAATAATATTACACACACACAAAGCCTTAAACTAAGAATATCAATGGTGAGGCGAAGAATCCAGTGAGGCACTGTTGTACACAACACTATGTGTCCTCAGCTCAAGGTCCAAGTATGCCGGAGATACTGTGAAGGATCACACCCAAGTAATGTCTCAATAGAAATTAACAAGAGATGGGGACTTATCGAATTGATGACTAGTCGCTCCAGATGCAAGATCAGGGTCCCCGGGGCTGGGGAAGGGCTGCCAGTCCAGTGGTAGGGCAGTCACAACTCAGTATGGGGTTGACACCAGGCCAGGTCGAGATAGGGCAGTGGCAGAGGGCGTCAGCACTCCCAAATTTTCGCAGATACAGGAAATTGTCCCACAAGGCCAGAACTTCAGCAGTAGGCCCCAAAGAAAAACCCTAGAAAAGCCCTACATGAATAGCATTGTTTCAAGTCTAAAAATATTTACTATTAATTTCAATTGAAAACTTTTCAAGTTTAAATGATTCAAAATCTTACTACCAATACAATTGGTCATATAAATAGTTTAGTTTAGAGAACATGATGTATCAAGAGAAAACTAAATGTTATTATCTCAACTGTCCCACATTCCGAGCTTGACTTAATGAAAATTAATTACTTGGTAAGACAAATAAGGTACTTGGTGACACTAACAGAGACTGTGATCTACATTATTTATCTTTAACTATTCAATGGTATGCCCTGTACAGCATCAGGCCAATAACAGGAAATATATATTTAAATCGACATTTGAGAAGAAAATCTTTCTTGTATATCTTCTACTGATTACAACAGAGTATTTACTATAAATAGGCTCTATATAACAATTAAAATTACAAAATTAAAGTTATATTCTAGATATGAATTAATTGAAAATTAATTCTGTGTGACATTTAATACAATCAGTTTACCAAATATCTGAATTTATTGCTTGGCCTTTTAGAGAAATTACTTTTAACACTTACATTCACTGTGAAATTGTTGCTAAAACCATTATGAGACAACAATAACCCTCAGAAAATATGAGTACTTCAATATTATTACCATTAACTGTATAAAATTGTTGGGAAAACATTTATGACACAAAGTAATATTCACATATAACACATATTAGTTAGAACAAAATAAAATATATATAGAGGCTATAAATTCCACTGAATCTTAATTAAAATTGAAATGTACATTCTTTGGTCTAAACAAACTTTTACTAATACTTTAATGCTAGGCATTTTATTCATGAATATTTTTTTTTTACAAGCACAGGCCCTCCAGATAGAAACAGTTTACTTAGATTTAATTAATGGGCAAAATTATGATTAAAATTTATACTGTCTACTCCATGATCCATAGTTGGTTAGCAGGGCATTAGATATAATATTTAATAAAAAGTTACAGGAAAATCTTACAAGCTTTATGATAATTAAATCTGGTTGACAACATAAAGGTAATTTGCACTACACATAATAACTTTTATATTAAACACTTTTAACTATTTAATCGTAGTATATGAACACTTCAAAATTAAATGTTGCAGGAATAATCAGAATTGAGGTTGGCTTTACTCTCTTTAACACATTTGGTTGACCAAAGAAAAAATAATCATTACAACATCAAACTGAATTTTCAAATTCTAAATCTATATTTTGCTTTGATTTTTTATACCCTATCAAGCCTAATATAATTATTACATTTTATTTTTAGATTAAAACATTTTTACTCACTGGTCCATGCAGGAATGATTTGCACGTGTACTTCAGAAACTAAGTTTTAAACTTTAAAAATTTATTCGGAAATAATTACTTGGGTGTCAATAAATAATGAAAATAAATAACAAATTTTATAATCTGCCTTACCTCTTCACAATTTTTATATATCCTCACACGGAGAGTAGAGGGTCTCAGCAACAATGTTCCAGGCAACTTTTCACTAGGCGGTTCAGATCCCAAAAGAAAGAGCCGAAAGCGCTCGGCTGACCCTTGGCCTCCCGGCCGGTGCAAGCATGAACGGCAGCGCAGCGGTTGACTCGGCAATCAGTCACGTAGGCCACTAATCCTCTGGCTACGGCTTTACGGCATTTTCAGTACGCCTACAACTCCTGGTCGGCAAAGAGTGATACACCGGTGCTACCAAAATAGTTTCGGCCGGGTAGGGGCGCGCAACCCTCCCGTGAAATTACGTTAAGTTGATCAGACTTAACTGCCGATCAGTTTTATGGCAAACAAACGTTGCAATATGCCCCTACACTATTTGGAAATTATGTTCTTAAGTAAATTTTGTGAGAAAACCTAAATACATGTGACAAAATGTTAATATTGATTTGTATTTGTCTTTATTACTATGCAAAGGTTTATACAGCACAATGGAGTGTGTTCTACTAATGTAGGTTTTATGATACAAGCAAAGCTCCTGAGCTTCATAATTTTATAAAAAAATAGGTGAATATAAATTTTAATTTTTGCAATACCATACTCTCTAACATTTATATTATGAACAGTATAAAATATCGTGGTTATATGATGTTTCATGCTATGAGGTAAGGAAAAACAAATTAGGCCGTCATCCTTCTTATGTATCGGTTCTTAGTTCACATAATATGAATTTAGAGATGTATATACGTCTAAATAACTGTGTTTAAATATAAATTAAAATCATGGTAGTATAATATGGGAAACAAAACGAGTTGCAACTCTTAAATGGTTATCCAAGAATTTAAAAGTAATTAACCATAGTTTTTAGTGTTTAAAACTGTTATTTTTATTTTATTTTTATTTTATTTTTTATTTTTATTATTATTATTTTATTATTATTTTATTTTTATGTAAGTAGTAATCATTTTAAAATTACAGGAGCTTTCTTACTCCCGAAATGTAGAGTAGTTTCAACACTAAAAGCAATAGGTAATTTGTACTATTAAAATATTGTATAATTACTACTAAATAATAGCCTAGGTATTTGTAAATCAAACTATTCTTAACAGTACTGTCTTATATAATAAACTAGTTTACCTGGCATGCTTTGCAATACCAACCAGATGAATATTTTGTCCTTGAGGTCTAGCTCTTTGGCTAGTCTCACTTGCTGCAAGTCAATAATATTCTCTAGTTTTGTTATTGCCAATCTCCCTTCAATACTTTAAAAATGTGAAAAGTTGTTAGTATAATTAATATTTCTAAATGTAATCATATGTTCCAAAAAAAAAAAAAAAAAAAAAAAAAAATTGCTTCCTTAGGAATAACATAGTAACTTTGAAGACGTGTGGGGTGGAGCTCTGTGGAATTTTCGTAATTTGTTCTATTATTTTAAATTTTCCCCTGTCAATAAAAGCACAACGAAAAAGAATTAGTGAAATCTGTCTAGTGTTTTTTGCGTTACATAAAACTTTAAAATGGTTTTATGAAAGGGGAAACTTATAAAAAGAGGAACAATAGGTCGTCACACCGTTGGTGTTTGTGTAGTGACCGGAACATTGACTCGACGCCGCGCTGTCGTCCACCCCGTCACATCGGCGACTCACCGTTTAAGACTCATTTCTGAATATTATATAGTCATGAAATTCAAACATCTCTACATGTTCGTTTTTGCTTCTTTGGGATTATACATTTAATTTTTTTTTTATTCATAATTGTTTAATATATTTATATTTGTAAAAAACCCAGAATCAGCAGTATAAGAGATGCTAAGAAAACTAAAATTGTTTTATATATAGTATCATTGTTATTTTTTTTTTTTTTAATACAGTACCTCGATACTTTACTCTTTTGAGTTTCATAATCATGTACTGTATTTATCATTACAGGAAAGTACGTTATACAACAGTTTTTTTTTTATTATTCTTTAAAAGCTGGTTTGATAATAAAATACGAATTTTATAGTATTTTTTTGTATAATTTACATTTTTCCTGATATTTGTCCTGTAATCTACATGGGTAAAAGACTCAATAACTTTATAATTAGTTTGAAGGTTAAATTATAAATTTATCTCAATTGCAACGGGAGACATGATTTTTAAGATAGTATTTCAAATCATTTCGATGGAACTTTTTTAATAATTACCAGTAACTGGATACATGGCATGATTATAATTAAATATTTACATTGAGCAGATTTTTAGTGTGCTAAAAATTTCATTTAGCTCTCATATTCAGCATATCAACGTAATTAAATTAATAGAATGATTGTTTTGCTCTCGTGATGGTACTTGACGAGGTCTCGAGTCCGTATTTCATTGTGAGTTCAAATTCTGTGTTTGTCAGCGAACTATTAAGTATTTAAATGTTTGTAAACTTTAATTTAATTTTTAAACAAATGACCTCTCCATGAACTACATTGATAAAATTTCTCGGTAAATATTCTGAAGATGGCACAATGACATGCCGAAATTAGTAAAATCAGTAGATTTTATAAAGTCAATAGATGGACGAAAAGGTCTAGATGGACTACCTTTTAATATTTAGCTTAAAGTTACTTAAAACTGAAAAAATAAAACAAAATTAAAAAAAATTTTGGAAAAGAAAACGTTAATAAACACTGAGCATAACTTTTTATAATATACGATAAAATATATATTTCATTGTAGGTTATATATTAGAATTTGATTTTCTACATTATTTTGTTCTGAAGTTTCTAGAAAAATAAATCAATGAAATGGACTGACGAACTATAATAAAGTAAATGTTTTGTAAATATTAATAGGGTGATACTACTGGCGGAAGATTTTGCTATCAGATATAGTAATTAATAATAATTATAATTATTATTTAGGCCATTGTTTTAGAACCAAGCAGAAAGTTCATCGGCATCATATTTGGCCTCAGGCCAAGATCAGTGGACTGGCAGAATGTATTCCGTTAGGAATAATCCTGTGTAAGAGGTTTGTTATTCTACTTCATTGAAGTATCTAAGTATCAGAAGTTTTCTTGCAGGAAAAAATTAAGATGAAATCCAAAATAAAAAGTGTTTTGATTGTCTACAGAGAAAATTACTAAACGGATCGGGGTCAAACTGGTGTCAATAGATTACTCATAGCTCCTGTATGATAAGAAAAATATTCAATCCTTGAGAAAATGCATTTTTATACCGTAAAATCACAAGGAAAACATTTTACCACCAAAAAGTGTAAAACCCTTACTTAGGCCAATCTAAGACGTTATTTTGTCAATTTGTTTACTGCTACACGTGATCCATGTAGGTCACTGAAATTTGACACTACTGATTTACAAAGTAAATTTTGTAAAAAAGCAGACAACTTCAGTTCTTTGATCATTGACAGATAACAAACAAACCAAGAACTCCAAGATTGCAGTTTATTTTGAAATCAAGTATACAATTAAGAGCTGATGCTTGATAAAAAAGTTTGGTTTCTACATAAAGAGGGTATGTATACTTATTAGAGATGATTGCATTAAAACTTACGTCTTATACAGGGTGTTCGGAAAAAACGTTTCAGGAATTCAGGAGGTTATTGCCCACATCAAAATAAGCAAAAAAGTTCCTATAAACATATGTCCTAAAATGCTTCGTTAACCCGCTAGCCGCCATTTTGATTTTTACACAAAATAATTTTTATTTCCGTAATGGATCATTGTATTAAGTTAAGATTTGGCATGCACCTTTATCATAGCAATACCCATTTTCAAGAAAAAAGTTATTTTTTTCCAATCAATATTTTCAAAATGGCGGCCATTTTAAAATTTTAAACTAAAATATCTCAAAACCGGTAAATTTTACAAAAATTTTACTAGACACAAAAAAGTTGACGAATTTAATTATCTAACCAATGGTACCAAGTTTGTAAGGATCTGACAATAAATAACGGAGTTATTGAGATTTTTATGCATAAAAACATTGATTTTGCATTGTAATTAATGCTAATTAAGGTAATTTTAATTGAAAAATCTCTATAACTCCGTTATTTGTTGTCAGATCCTTACAAACTTGGTACCATTGGTTAGATAATTAAATTCGTCAACTTTTTTGTGTCTAGTAAAATTTTTATAAAATTTACCGGTTTTGAGATATTTTAGTTTAAAATTTTAAAATGGCCGCCATTTTGAAAATACACATTAGAAAAAAATAACTTTTTGCTTGGAAATGGGTATTGCTATTATGAAGGTTCATGCCAAATATTAACTTAATACAATGATCCATTACGGAAATAAAAATGATTTGGTGTAAAAAACAAAATGGCGGCTAGCGGGTTAACGAAGCATTTTAGGACATATGTTTATAGGAATATTTTTGCTTATTTTGATGTGGGCAATAACCTCCTGAATTCCTGAAACATTTTTTCCGAACACCCTGTATATTAAATTGGTTACACATACGATATTATAACTTCATATCTTACGAATGAACTTTTAGTAAAAAAGGCAAGAAAGAAATAAAGCAAAAATGTTTTTTATTATTACATCAATTACAAATACGGTTATTGTAATTTCCTCGTTATAAAACCATATCTAAGAATTAACTATTATTGTATAAAAATTTTAATATTTTTAAAAGTTGTAAAATTTAAATTTGTTATCACGTAATAAGGGGTTTTTTACATTATGGGGCC
The DNA here is from genome assembly GCA_030545055.2 of Neoaliturus tenellus. Taxonomy (NCBI): domain Eukaryota; kingdom Metazoa; phylum Arthropoda; class Insecta; order Hemiptera; family Cicadellidae; genus Neoaliturus; species Neoaliturus tenellus. Next base: position 171,507,076 of record CM061532.1, read on the forward strand.
ATGCAAACCAATAAAACGTCACATTCCATGAACAAACGTTAAAAAAATTAGGCCTTACCGTTAAGAGATGTTAGCTAGTACCACATGAAACTATGTGTTATCACAATTATAATTTAATTTACATTCGTACTATTGTTTAAATTTACTTGAAGTAAAGGTACAATAATTGTTGATAAAAACATGTTTACCCTAACGAAGTAAACAAACAATTTTTTTTATATATTTTATACAATAAAAGAATGACGTTTTTAGTTATCAGTATATTTGCAAAACAATAATTTTGCACAACATTTCAAACTCGATTGGGACGATGGCAAAAAACATTTGCAGATTTTATAAATAAGAAAGGTTACAATCAATATTCAATATGAAGTGAACAATATACATGATTTTACTTTGTTTCCCTTATATTGTCCTGGTGGATTACATTTAATTCAAGTTATATTTTAAAATCAATTAAAGATATTTTGTTTATTGTAAAAAGCTACTTCTTATATAAAAAACAACTTTATTTTCATAAAAATTAGTAAAATATTTGATAAATTTAGAATACATCAAATTAATCAATTTTGAGAGCATATTTCTCGATCTCTCACAAGCTTTTGACTTTGTGCATCAAGAGACACTGTTGTACGAGCTCGAAACGTACGGCATTTGTGGAATTCCAGTCTCCCCGAAAATAGAAATGAGGTCTCTAAGGTATCAACTGGGTACAACATTGTTTTTGGTGTACGTATAACAAATGTGCGTCGATCTTGTGTGGAAAAGTGATTCATTATGTTATAAAAGCTCATCATGGGAAGATTTGTAGATCAATTCATTTATTAATGTGATTTCATGCATTCAGAGGTTTCAGATTCAATGTTCGCAAAAATCAACATACAAAGAGACAAGTCCAAATCCAATGCCATTGAATTCTACCTGCGGTGGCACTTATCAGACCATACCGACTGGTTGTCATGACGGATTTTTAAAGTTGACCATAATTTTCAGACGGCGCAACCTTACAAAATTTGGTACACAAAAAGTAGTGCTCATGACATCCTTTGGCTTAATTTACTTCCACCTTTTTTATGGAATAATAATTTTTGGGAGCTGTGCTAAATATAGAAATGAATGAGTCTTTTGATTACAGTAAAAATTAGTAAGATTCATCTGCAAGGTGCATTCAAGGGAATCTTGATGCCTTCAGAGATTTCAACCTGCCTACACTCCCCAACCTCTTTATCTTTGAGGTGACAATGTACTGGATATAAGCATATAAATGACCAGTTACACATACACAAGGCAGTCAACTTTCCCAGTATATAGTGAGGCAGGGACTGCTAGCAACAACACAGCAGAACTGTGGCGTTTGAGCATCACAGTCTGGTGTCAAATTTATCAAATAACTCCATGAAGTCATCAGGCAATCTGATAATCACAATCAATTCAGATCCTGATTGTAAAGCCTTTTGATCTCCCAATTTCTGTACTCCATTGACAAGTTCATGATGAGCGGTTGGGAAATGGAGCCGTTAAATTTAGGAATCATAGCGACTAAATTCCAGTGTGAGTGCGTTGGTTCAAACAGACAATGTATGGAGAGAGAAAGGACAAAGACTATACATTGTTCTATTGTTTTACTGTACTGTTCCTTCATGTTTGTTCTGGTAAACAGTAGAATAGAATAATGTATCATATTTTGGTTAGATACTTATCTAAATTCAATTGTAACTCTTTAAAAATTGATTTGTTTGGATTGTTTGTAAAATAAATAGGTACGATCATTCCTCTCCACGTTTTTAATGCTTATATATATATATATATATATATATATATATATATATATATATATATATATATTTCAATTAGGACACTTTTCTTGTACGAAGTTTTTAAAATATTTCATTTTAATTCAAAATTGTATGGAGGGGGGGTTTATAAAAAAATCACGTGTAAAAAATGAAGTTCTGAAATTTTTAAACAATTTTTGATCAAACTTACTATTTTATTACTTTATGAACTGTTATGAGCTACGTAGTAATATTGAAAGTCAATCGTTTAAATTGTTTAAAAACAAACAACAAATCGTTTAAATTGAATACAGAAAACAACACGAAACTTGTAAAGTAATAGGAAACAATAAAAATCGTAGAATAAGTTATGGTATGGTTGAAGAGACAAGGAAATATTGAGGATTTATTTATTTCTCATAAATCGTTAGGTATTTTGTTACTGCAAAGAGTTTGTTTTACTGTTAATTACTAATTATTATTTTTTAATTTTTTATTAAAGCTTGTTTATTAAATTATATTACAATTATTATCAATACAAATCTATTATGTTTTCTCAAACTGTTTTTCCATAAATATTTTTTACTTGGAATTACTTTTATTTTTATTTTATTTGTAGCACAGATTATTATAAATATACATTTAGATTGAGGTTATACAAATTATTTTTATTTGGATATTTGTGTTGTTTAATTTAAAGCACACTGGAATTTTCGTTTCTGTTTTGTATTTGTATGATTTTCAGAATTAAAACGAAATTATCAGTAGTTTTATGAACACTTAGAAATATTGAATTAATATCGTGCGTAAAGGAACTTATAAACAGACCCAGTGTCTTAGGCTCACTATCTTTTGGTATTTTTTTTTTTCATTGTATTTCTATAGGTCAGGCTGGTTTTATTTAAAATTTCATGATTTGTGTAGGCCTATTATTTTAATACTTAATGTGTACCGTACAATATATAAAGATTTATTTATTTATGTAATACTGACAAAACACTATTATGTATTGTTTCTTTATCGGGGATGTTAAGCTACAGATTTACCCAAATATTTAATACAATTTCGTTTCTAATTTCAACATGAAAGGTCACCAAACCCCAATGTGAGATAGGGGTTATCAAATTAGGAACCCTGCACTGAACAGAAAACAACACGAAACTCGTAAATTCTATTTCAGTGAACCGCTCCCAATTCTCTCGCTGCTCAACTTCTTTCCACTAGCCTATACAAATAAAATTCATACTATTTATTTCTTTCTTATATTTTAATAATGAGTTTTGTATATTATATTTCATACATTCCTAAGTATAATTATATCAAACATGTTTTTGTATATAAACCAAATTATATTTTAATTATTTCATTAGTTTTCTTTAATTAACTTAATACAAGACAATATACAGTAGTTCCAATCACAATTTTCTTTACTTTGACAAAGTTATACTTCAGGAATGTTGGTTAATAATTACAAAATATAAATTTTTCTGAAATAATTTTATATTTTTAAGCTTCAATATAATAATTATTTCAGTCAGAAACCACAATAAAATTACTTAAGTAAGGTTTTATAAATAATATAAATAAGTAAAAATAATATAAATCACACGTATATTACGATTATTAAGATTTAGGTCTATAAAAATTTATTAATTCTGTTTCTAATTAATAACAAATACGCTTATTTTACTTTATTACCTTATAGTAATATTAATTACGTTAAATACTTAAATAACTAATGAAATGTCTTAAGATATGTAAGATTAAATGTTGTTCATTTTTATTATAAGTGTGAAAATTAATACTGAAATTTTTTGTTGGAAATATACACCAAACGATGATATAATTATTCCTGTCATGATAACGTTAACATAAAATTATTTTTATTAAAAGTACTTTTTTAATTTTTATTCAGATTTATAAATGCTTAGTAAATCTTTACAATAAAGACAACATGTTTTAAAAATCTGTAAAAATAGAGCATATGCATGTTATATTCGTCCGGTAAACCCAATGGGTGTCTGATATTGTAAAAATGTGTTTAATTTCAAACACAAAGCCACAAAAGGATTCATTAATGTTAATTTTTATTTTCAATAAAACTATACGATACTAATTTAAAGACATTACATGTTAACGTGTAACATGTTGTAATACAATATGCAAAATCATCAAGCTTAAATGTATCTGATGTCATATTTATAGCACAATTAATAACGCAAAAAGATTAGCACAAGCTATTTAAACGATAAAATATTTTACTGACATACTGCATTGCAAATATTAAACAGTGTGTAGAGTTTTGTTAGAGAAGGTATTCACTCTGTGATATGAATTGGTACAAGACATAACATTTTATTTTATGGAGAGTAAAATCATAATTTTTACTCTATGCGTTTATTACTCTTCTGCCTTTCTCTCTGTGTTTCTGTCTGTCTTTGACGCTTATGGGCCTAAACTTCGACCACTTCTCATATGAAAACGGCTTACTTTATATTCTGAAATATTTGTATGCCAAAAGCTAGAGTGATGTGAAAGATTATATCAACTTTAATTGATTGTGTGACCTTAGGGATTTGTCCCTAGTGATCCAAAGTATCCGGGTTGTGCTTAAATGCCAATATTTTCCCACTTTTCACACTAAAATTGCTTAAGAATATGATATGCAACTTTTTATAAGTCTTATAAGTTGTTTTAAAGGATCTTAGCTACTCTATTATGTATTTAATGAAGGTAATTAAAAAAATACAATGTTAATCCTATTGGAATATTTCATTATATTTTTTAATACATGCGTTTTAACAGTCGGATTATGCAGATTGTCATGTTCACACGGATTGCAGCACTTTTCTTAAATACAACTTTTCAGAGCGAGTACAGTTAACTAAATCAGTGGTTGTAAATAGGAATATTACTGTAAATAGGTACTGAAACTATACCAACGTTTTTTTTCTTAAATTTTATATTATTTCTTACTATCCTTACAAATTAATTTTAGCTATCGATTCATTAGGCGTTCTAACAAAACGAGATCTCTATGTTTCTATAAAACAAAGTAGTTCATCAAGAATACCATCTGTATATTTTGAGCGGTACAATTTAATTTACCAACGATCTGTAGGGGCTGGAATGGTTTTACATAGACATAAAATAGCAATTTTGAATTAGGATGGTCTGTGAAATAGGCAAATGTTTTTTTTATTTTATTTATTTTTTATTTATTTATTTTTTTTTTTTTTTGCTATTTAGATGTACCTAGGGGGGAAAACGAATATAATGCCTACAGAATAAAATAATATAATATAAGACTTTTTATCTCCATTAAATAACCTACTATAGATTGGTGGTATTTGGGTTTTATATAAAATGTTTTATTCTAAATATCTTTGAATTGGATTAAAATTTGTATATATAAAACGTAGTCTTCACTCTTTACTGTGTTACATGTCCTACACTAGAGAAGTGATTTTACTAAATTGTCTTTTACCAAATTGCCCCATTTAACAAATTGAAGACACATTTTTTGAAGTAATAAAGGACCACATGTTTGTGAAAAGATTTAGTGTGACTTTGAAAGATGTAACGTGTCCATTCGTCATCCCCCACAATTTTCACAACTATAACATTTTGCTCTACATGCGTCCTAAACACTACACTAACAGTTTTATAACAGCTTTACAAGATATTGGTCACGTTAATTTGAATCATATTTAGTTTTTCCCTGACAATCTATATTCATTAATAATTTAACACTTTTTAAGAGAATCATCGAACATAACAAACTTTACCTAGTTGTGTCAAAGTTTATAATTGTAATACCATTGTTGTATTTTTTATCATAACATGAGCTATTTATTTAAACAATTTGGAGCTCGAATCTTTGAGGAACAAATAGTGAAAATTTTCCTATCTACAGTAAATTAAACCTATCGATTGTGAGTTTTCAGATGACATTGATCAGGTTCCAAAGGCCAGGGACGGGGAAGGTAATGTCATATGTTTATTTTAGTGACAAGTGTTGGCTACCTTCCCGACAGTCGGTTTCAACACCTTAAAAATAGAAATAATTTATACGTAACAATTGTCTTTTAATTTGTGAACTAATTGAGTAAAAACCATAAAACGCTATAAAAATATTCAAAATATAATTCTTAAAACTAAAAATAAAGACAACTATTGTAATTACAATAATTATTTACTCAAATGTTATATTATTTAATGCATGATTAATTATAAGTTTGCTTTATCTTGTTGCCTTAATATTTTATATTTATTTCGTAGTATTTATTTATTTTAATTTTCGGTTATTAATTTAATTTCATATTACCAACATTCTCTACCAATTGGAATTGAATATATTTTTGATGGTAAAAAATATACATATCATGTTATCCTGTGGGTTTTCATATGATTGAATCCTTTTTCGCTCTCAAAACCCATATTTTCAAAATAATAATCACATTTATCCAAAGAAAAATATTAATAAAATTACTTGTTTACCTTTTAGTTATAGGTCAGGCCGTTGCTGATTCTGAAACATAAAACCAGTTATAAATAAAAAGTTCATGTTTTATTTATGCATAAATCATCGGAAGGAAGGGGGGTTAAAGAATAGGACGATTATTTTGAATGGGTAGTTAAGTGGCCGTGGCCGTTTCGGTGACTAACTAAATATGTTTTGCATTGTTACATAACCATGCTGAGGACAAGATATAATATCCAGTAATCTGTATAAAATACTCTGGCTAAAGAAACGCTGCTGCTCTTCAGCACGCGTGGAACTCAGGCCAACTCAGGTAGATTATGATGATGGAGGAGATTTTGAAATGGAATGTAGGCATTTTAATTAATATATGACATTCAATGACTACATTCATAGCCTGTGAGCGCAGCAGTTTCACTGGCTGACACCGTAGTTGATAGTATCAGGGTTCTCGTGGGTAAAAAATTTATCATGCAGTACTTCGCCTGCTCCCCTATTAAGTGACTTTATTAAGAGACTGGTTAAAGTGAGAGATATTTTAAATAAAAGATATTATAAAATTGTGCTATTTAGTTCGCTTTTGAATATTTTAATATTTTGAATCCATAATAATTTATTGTGGTCAAAATTAATCAACTTTGGGCCATTATAGCTTATGACATATTTAAATTTTATTTAAAGACTCTCACTTTTATTAAACTTTAAATGAAGACTCTAAATGAGTGCAGGCGAAGCACCGCTTGACGCTCTAAGAGCAAAACACTCTAAAAAAACGTACTGACTACATTAACTTGCATATTATACCTTGTACAATACTGTAATTTTACGGTACTTTAATACCAAGACTATAAACTATCTGGTTTACATTTTGAAAACAGAATGTGGCAGACTGGAAAGTCAGGTTTATCCTTGAAACGATACCATCACAAATCACATAATGTAACATTACCAAAATGACATTATTTAGGAACTAAATTTACTGTGAACAAATGTATGAGTTATAATGCTGTCTGTTCACTCCTAGCTCCATTTTGCGCATAAATTAACTCACATCCTGATTCACCAGTGAAAAGTTTTGAAAACTATGCATATTGAATAGAATCCTTATGATAATAATATAACTATGATAATAATATTATAATGTCAACTAGTTTACCCACTTTTGATCGAGATTGCAGCAATTCGCTATTTATAGGATGTACACCTTAACTGAAGTAGGTGTTTCTTTTTTCTTGTGACTAATCATTTTCCATTCTCCACTTGTGATATTAACATCAGAATGTCAACCGCGGATGCCTCCTCCTCCTCCTACCTATGTGTATGTCAACTGGAACCCGAAGGGTAGTTGTAGACAGAAAACCTATTAATGAGATTATTGGTAAGCCATTAAACTATAATCGTTTGTCGAAGCAATTAATCAGCTGACCTGATTGGAAACGTAATTAAAAGCCTCTCCCGATAACGACTAGCTATAAATACCTTCGAGGAAAACAATATAACATGTTTACTTCAGTGCAACTTAATATTTTCCAATAGAACTATTATCACTGTTAATTGAAGAAAACATTCATTCAATGTATATCAACCCAGTGTAGACAATAGATAGTATAAATGAATTAATATGAAAATTTTGCACACAAAAGTTTTATTACTTTAGAAGTATTATAAACGATGGTGTTAAGCTGCATAATGAATTTCCTAACAGATAAAAAAAATGAATCATTGCTCTGTGATGGCACATAATATGTTGGTCTATTTACAAGTAAAGAGATTGTATACATTTTATAAATATTAACTGTATGTAACTGTATTGTATTTAATATTTTATGGTTAATTATGACATATTTTGTAGCTTCGGTTTGAAGATATAGCATTTACAATAGGGTTAGGTGCATTTGCTTCGAAGTGTTGGCCAAATCGATACCAATTTTCCCACTCAATGTAGCGGAATCAGTGGCATTTGTGGGCGATGCGATCGTCTCCACGGTTACCTTTTGGCTTTTTGTATTCTTTTGTTTTATGTGAGTTATTAGCAAATTAAAGAGATTTAAGTGAGGGATGGATTAAAAAGAGTTAAAAGCTATCCTTATAAAAAAAAAATCTGGAACATCTATTTAACGAAATGTTATATAGTATAGGAATACATAATTGTGTTAATGGAAATTAAGTAAATTTACAAATAGAAAATTAACATCAGACTGACTGAAACTGTGAATGATATTTTTGTTGTTATTTAAGTATTTTACAACACTCCATACAAATGGAGAGTGTAAAACTTTTCAAAATAAAAAAAATCACTATAATTCAATAGTAATTCTAAAAAATCCTAAGTTATTTTATCGTTTTGCTTTATTGTTATTTATATATAATTGTACATAATCATGTGTAAAGTTATATACAAAAATTAAGAATGGTCTTTATCGTAGTAAGTAGAAACAAGTATTTTAGACCATGAGCCACCAATATGAAACCCTCCCCACCCGGTGGGAATTTATGACTTATACTTTTTTTTGTTGGTATTGATTTCCAGATTAAGAATTCAGTGGTTTGTCGTTTTAAAATTACAGCATATTCCAGAAAACAAAGAAAAGACGGCTTACGAGGAGTCAGACAACATTTTCAAATAGCAGCATAGGTCAAGTTTGGTATCAAATTAAAGGTCTCACATAGCAGAGTACAATGCCGCAAACTAGACTTCAAATGGATGACCGAGACGGAAATGGCAGGAAACAAAGTTTCCATTAAAATATATGGGTAAAACTTAAAAATGCAATAACTTTCTTTATACTCAACCTTTTAACGTCGGGTTTGTGGCTGATTACTTCAAATCCAAAGACGTTTAAGATGATGTATGATTTGACAAAGGCCACAGCAGATTTCTGTAAGACTTCCAAGGGGGGCATCCCATAGAGGGTGTTTAAATTAAAACTTCTCTGGCCTCTGTCACATCATACATAGTTTTAAACGTCTTTGAATTTGGAGTAAAAATTGACAAACTCGACGTCAAAAGGTTGAGTATAAAGAAAGTTATTGCATTTTTCAGTTTTACTTATATGGTGATCCGTTTGAAGTCTAGTTTGCGGTGTTGTACTCTGCTAATTGGGACCTTTAATTTGATACCAAACTCGACCTATGCTGTTATTTAGGAATTTTGTTGACTCCTCGTAGGCCGTCCCCCTTAAGGGGTGAAAAAGTGATAATAGCTTAAAAGAGTTGACATTTATGGCCATTATTGATATACTAAGTCTTGTAACTTTATCTATAGTGGTAAAAAATATATTTCACCGTTCCAGGACTTTTCAACTACACTGTATATGAACAATGTAATTTCACTTTTTCACCATAAACCTAAAAAAAAAATCATAATTATTTGGAAATCTATAAGAAGAGAGCTTTAGAACGACCCATTAATCAATAAAATTGGCCAAGTAAAATTGTCAGGTTTTTCTGTCAAAAGATTTTTGAAACTGAATTATTTTAATGATAATAGTAGATTTGATTTTTTTTCATGGTTTTTTCGTATTTTTCAGTATATGCTGTAATTTTTAAGTGGCAAACAACCTAAAACCATAAAGTACATGTCAGTACAAACACAAAAATGTGTGTTTCGAAAATTCCCATTGGGAGGGGGGGTTCACACCACCCTCCGCTCTATTTCACCAGTAACTGGTTACAGTGCAAAACCACACAAACCCGTGGTCTCAATTTGACAATTGAGGCAGCTGTTTTAATTATTTCTTTCTTTATTTTTAACTCCTTGAGACCAAACGTTAAAAATTTTAGAATTTAAATTAAATATTATAACGAAATATTATTTTTCCTAGCCAACAAACCAGAATACTTTTATCGCAGAAAAGTTATTGGCAAAATTTGGAGAAAATCATTAGAGCAGTTTTTGACTTCAGATTGCATGCAGACATACAAACGTATATAGGTACAAATATACCTTACTCTCAAAATATACTCAAAACCACCGCCGAACATAATTAATTAGTTTATACTTCTTTGTGATATGGTTCATATTTTTAATACCATCTTTGACCAGCCATATTAGAATGAATTTTTTTATATATTTTTTTTTATGTAAAGGTTGGGTTTTGAAAGCAAGTTTTTGCGTTGAACACAAAGTCGCAATCCGTTTTAATCTGTTTCACTAGTTTTGTAAAAAAAATAAAAGTTTTAAGAAATCCCTTATTTTATTCATATATTTTAATATCAATTTTTATCATCAGATATCATAGTTAGGTAGTTGTTAATATATTTTTACTAAAGTTATAAATTTTAAGTGCCATCTTGGGTAAGCAATATTGGGTTGTGAAGCTTGTTTTAAATTAAATATAGTGATGTAACGCATGAGTTTGAACAAATTTTTAAGCTTAATATGCTACAGCAATCAGATTTTAAATAATTTATTGGTTCTAAAAAAAACTTAGCTATTAATTAAAATAAAAGGTGATCGTAGTCTTATTTATGAAACTTTTAAACAAAACAAAATCAACTATAAAATTATAATACATTAAAAGTTAAATAAATCCAAGCTTTAAGAGTAAAAGCTGTATTACAAATTCTATTCAATATTTTAATGATAAAAAACCAACTTTTTGAGGCTTCACACAGAAATTACTTAAACAACCTCGCCCGGAATCTTCCTGTTGTGTGAGAGGGCAGCGTGGTTAAAATTACTGTAGGTTGTTGTTAAAATTACCTGGCATAAAGCAAATGATCAGACTAACAAGTGATCGCATTGTTGTAAATCGTCGGTTTAAAAAAAATTCTAGTTCTTCTGGTACTTGTACTGCACAGTTGTCAGTTGCACAGTTTTTTTGAAATTATTTATTTTTACAACCATTAAAGCTAAAACTATTAAAGCTGATCAAATTTTTTTATTTATAAATTTGTCGAGATTTGGCTGGATTTTAAGAATTTATTCAATTAAATCTAATATCTAATACTTTTCTAGCGATATTTTTAAAAGAACATCGTTCCCACTATTAGTATCTCATATTTCCCTTTTCAGTCTTTATGAGATAGATTCCCTGAGCACTTATTCTCTATCATTTGTATTTTAGGTTGAATATACTTTAATTTTACAGAAGGGTGGGTGAATTATGAGATTGATGAATTAGATTAGGTGTTACGACAAAGACCAGCTGATTATCATCCGCTCAATGAGTCCAGTTTGGAACTATCCTAAAGCTTCTAACTTTACTCAGGACTGGACTGGCAAACATTCAATTGTAAAGCCATCTCTATAATTCTAAGCTCTATAATGTTAGGCTACCCAGCCTTAACAGAGAGTTGGTGGTTTAGACTTATTTGTTTAAGTTTAGTGCCTATCATTATTATGTTAAAATCGTATAAAAATATTTTATCATGGTTTATATTGACATTATTGAGGTCATTATATCCTGTTATCTATGTAAAACGATGATTTAAAATATAGGCCTACCTGGATTATTCTTTCAAAAAGAAAAAGGAAAAGAAAAAAGTGTAATGTTGGATATCCCCCAGTTAATGTGAGTAAATTATTTAATTTTATCTAACCTGACAAACGTTAGAAGAAGGCTTAATCGATTTTCGCTATATAAATATCTAATGAACGCCTAATAAATCATCACCGATTCTAAGCAACAAATTGATCACGAACCAACCTGTCAGATACACAAAAGCCCCTAACTACAAAAACAATGCCAGCCATCGTTCCCATTCTCTCCGACGTTTTCACCTTTTCGGTTCATTTTTTCAAAGGTAGGCTATAAGCTGAAAATTTTTTTACAATATTATCAATATCTACAAATATGTTTACAAAATTGTAGCAGCCAATTTTGTAAATTTATAAAAAAAATTATTAAATGTAAATTTAAACTTTGCTTACATTTTATGTCAACGAGAACTAGTTAGTGTCTCACATTGCAATAGATAATTTATTAAATATAATACGTTAACATAAAAACATTTTACTACTGGTAAAGCTGCGATATTTGAGCACACGTGCAGTAATTATAGTGGTTTGCCAGTAAAAAAAGCTCGATCTGACAAAATAACAAATAAAATAATTATTTTTGAGAATGAAAATAAATAACGAAAAATGGAAGATAGGTAAAAGCAACTATGCAAAAGTTGTATGTTAGTAAGAAATAAAATTATAAAAGTATGACAATAAATTATTTAATTCATCAAAATCTACCCAATATTTAATGAATGTGAACTTTATTTAAAATAATGTATAGGCCTACACTCTTGTTGGATTTAATTTATACTTTGTAAATTTAATATAGTTCATTTACAACATATCATATTCCAATGTTATTGATAATTTTATAACACATAAATGTTATAACATTTATAACATATTCCAATGTCAATTTTCATGTTAAATATTATACGGTGTAAATTATATATTCACTGATTTGGCTTTCAGGTTAACCACACACTGACACCCCCTACATTATAATCTACCCTACTTTAAAATCTGTCTTACTCCAGAGTTTGCCAAAGTTTGTTTTAAATCTGTTGTTCACTGCACATTAAAAGTATATACATAAACGTATTTACTTAAATCATAATACCACCTTTAACTACAATTTAATAAGTAGGTAACATAATGTAGAAGGGGACAAATCTGTGACATTCTTTGAATTGATTAGTAAAACAGTGTAACCGACAGATTGTATACATTCTTTCTTGAATCATTAAATAAAAAGGAATATACAATATTAAGTTTGGATTGTTACTTGCAGAGCAGAATAACTTGCAATAAAATCATGTATTGTGATGAGAAATAAAGGTGTTTGTTGTTGGTTTTACATTTTTTTTCTTGTCATAGTGATTTAATTTTGTTTTATATAATTACTTAACCCATCTTCATAAGATAACTTAAAATATTTTGTAAGAAATCTTTTGTACCGTTTTATTATTGAAGGGTTGATTTAAATGTAAAATTCTAAGACAAATTATAATTAAAAGAATTGACAAAAAATTGTGAAAATAAATTTCAAAGTTTTAAACAACAAAAGCTACGTTATTTTTATTTTGTAATAATGTCAGACGTAAATATATTTAGATTATTTTCAAAATTTTGATATTAAATCTAAAAGATCAAACCAAAATAAATCTCTACTCAACAGTGTTAAGTATGATACGCAAATAAAAAATACCTTAATTTATGGAATATGTAAGGTAATAAATATGTAAATTATATACTATTAAGAACATTAAGCTACCCTGCTTGTTATGTTTTCAGTAAACTGGCAAAGCAACGGAAACAAAAGTGTGTACAACTGTATATATATTTCATGTCACTTGTTAAATCTTTTTGAAAGCCTGGAGGATCCTTTCTAGTTTACATAAAAACTCAAAGTTAATAAATGCAACATAAAAAATGTCATATTTCTACAATAAAATTTCTTATTTTCCATTTTTTTATGTTTAATAACACACATTTTTTAAAATATTTTTATGGAAATGATTTGAGTAATTCAAAATATGTTTATCATCCACAGATTGACAGTATATTGTGATCGCCTTGATTCTCTTTCAAAATTATTTTTTACTTTTGTATTATACGTGACACTTTAACTTAATCCTCAATAAGTATAATGGTCAATAGGAGGGTACTACATGACTCTTAAATCCGGGCTTAGCTTTCTAGGTTAACAATTTGATCCAAGACATCAATTAGGTCTTAAATAATCATTACGAAAATGTAAAAACCAATTCAATATCAATATTTTTTAAATTGATTTACCCATTACAATACAGAATAAACAGTTTGTTTTTGAAATTAAAAAGGCATTTTTCACTTAGATGCTGAATAATTAGTTACAAAATTTACTTATTAATATCGAGTATTAATTTAATTATGACGCTTTACGCCAGACACCATGTGTACAAAGTTGATAGGTATATCTCTAAATGTGGTAATGGATTTATGGTGAATATTTTTCTTTTGAGCAGAAGAATTGTTCAAAATGTGTTATTTCAGGTGTCACAAATCTCCAATTTCTAAACTATTACAAATTATATTAGTAGAAAATTGACGAATTCACGAATTCAGGGGGATATACTTTTAAATAATTATTGTCATAAAAGGATTCCAAATCACTTCATAAAATGTACTTATTGTTTAAGGTAAAACCGTTTTAAGAAATAAGAACCATATTTATTCGAGTAACCAAAATGGTGCAATAATGAAAATCATGAAATTAAGGTTGAATATTAACTAAAGATTTGAATTTATTCATTGAGATTAACATAGAAAATATGAAAGCCTCTAAGGCCTCTAGCCCTGGGAGCCAATGTGAATTGTAATATTATTATGTTCATCTACATGGACCCTTTAGAAAACTACGTTTCTAACGGTGTGAGCGAATATCTACTACGATGCACACAAGCTGAAAAAGGAAGAAAAGAATCATGTCTTCCTACGTATGTATATATTTTGTTATTATGAAAGAAAATGGAAGGAAAATAATTTATTTGAAAATGTAGGCATTTAAAAGAAAAATTAAATGCTATAATTTGTATTTGTTCTTAATATTTAACTACATAAAGATTACTTCTTACTTTCATGATATGTATTTCAGTTAGAATTGATGGACCCTTTGCTACTGTGATGCTGATATTGACAGGCCTTTTGTTGCAATACAAAACTCTTGCAGAATGTCAGACGACAATTTAGATCTACTGAACTCTGAATAGAAATTTTTTATAGAAAAGATGAAGTAAATATATAGTTTAAATTTATTATACAGAAGTACCAAAGAATAGTTTTGAATAGATATAATTCATTAATAGTTAATTGAAAATAGACGTAATTGCCTGGGCATTTCTGATGACGAGGAACATACATTCTTCCATTGTTTACGCTGGGAACGGCCACACAACATGTTGGAGTGCTGTCAGTGGATTCGGTCTGAATGACAATGTTGGAGTTTGAGTACAACTATCGTTGCTTGTCGCATTTTTTCCAGTAAACCCTCCGATCCAAAAAGGCCGATTTAGACAGGATTGGGGTCATTTCTTTGGAAAAATTAAACCGCTGGATTCAGAGGGAGCCCTAAAGGGCAAAAGCCAAAGTAGGCCTATTTCTGATGTAATGCGATTAGAGACCCCAGGCTAGGGTCCGAAAGTGAAAGGGGGGTTTTTTAGTGGGTAGTCTACTTAATTTGCTGTATTAGTACCCCACTTATTTCTCCTCTTCCTAAAAAATAGACGTAATTCATTGTTTGTTTCTTCAATATAATAAATTATTAAAAAATATATATATTATTTACAAAGTTATTTTGTAAACAAAACAGACAACTAATATTTCCATAGGTCAACATAGTTTAAAATTAATGCAAGTAAAAATTCGAAATAATAAATATTTAACATCTAATTATGAAAATAAATTTTGGTTACTACAAATGAATGCTAATTTATGCATAGTTTAATCTTAGCTTATTATTTATAAATTAATTAACTAACTCGTGTCTTGGTTTCATAAACATCAAGCTAATAACATTTTATTTGAAAAATATAATTACACATCAACATAATCCTTGTTTTCTGTGGTATACTCTTCGGAAATGAACAAATCCCATTATCTCGCTCATTCATCAGCCTAACTTCAAAAATTTGTCATATACTTTGACTATTTAGGGTTTACTTCAATTTACTTAAGCACTCACATGGTGCATGCCTAAACATACTTATTACCAAGGATTTTATTAAATAAATGAATATTGCTATATCTTGGTACAATTTAGTATAAACCAAATCAGGCCTACTAATTAGGAATTAACATATTTGCTTCAAAACCTCCAAGGCAGCAAACGTACATTTTATTATGGCTTATCGGAAAAATAAATAAAAAATATCAAAAACTCTATTTGGTATTCACTGAGTAAGAGAGTCTACTCCGAAAAGTTTAAAATTTGAGATGCCATGTACCTATATATAGTATTTTATGCTTCGGTTAATTAAACAGTTTACTATACTCTCTAATTTAACTTCACTTTGCTAAATAAATTGCTATAAAAATTAAGTTGCTCCCTTATAGACTTACTTTCAAGATTTTTAGGAAAACTATGTGACAAAAAATGATAGTAAAATATTTCAATAATAACCATTGAAAATTACAAGAAACTTTAAACGGGATGATTTTTTTATATTTTTTTTTATTTTTATTATTTTTTTTTTTTTTTGAGGGAGAGGCGGAAAAATGCATTACGCACACAGGTGGCCAACCTGTAGTGTGGGGCTCCCCTAAAAACGGGTTTACCCACTAAAAAACCTCCTCTACTCTTTAGGAATCTAACCTGGAATTGTTTATCACATTACGTCAGGCTAGGCCTAAATTTGGCTTACGCCCGTGGGGCTCGCTCCTTATCCAGCCGCTCGATCAAGGGATCTGGGCCACTTCGCGATCCAGATCGGTTTTCTTTTCTAGGAGGATGTCCCGGACCGTGACAAACAATCCCAGTTGCCCTCATCTTCCAAAATCTTTTGGCAGACCGAGTCCACCGAAAATGCACCAAAGATTTGTGTGGCCTCCAGGCGGGGCCCTTCCCAACGGGGACAGCGGAAGAATGTGTGTTCCACATCGTCGGGAACACCCGGGCAATAAATGCAGTCCGGTGAACCGGTCTTTCCCATCCGGTTCAGGTACGACCGAAAATAGCCGTGACCTGTCAAAAATTGGGTCAGGTAGTAGTCCACCTCCCCATGCCGCCGTTCCACCCATGGTTGGACCTGCTTGATAAGTCGCGCAGTCCATCGTCCTCGGGTGTCGTGCTCCCAGCTGTGTTGCCACTGCTGGAAGGTTCGGGAGCGCTCTTCTGTTTTTGCCGTGTCCTTGCCGATCTCGCCTTGTCTCTGATAAATCGCTTTCCTCTCCCCTGCCAAGAGCTTGACAGGGATGACTCCGGCGACCACCAGGACGGCAGGCTCGGACACTGTCCGGTAGGCGGAACACACCCGGAGCGCAGCTTGACGCTGAACCCGGGCGAGTCGCAACCTGTAGCACTCCTTATCTAGAGCGCCTGCCCACACCTCTGCCCCGTAAAGGAGCACGGACTGGACCGCGGACATCAACAGACGTCTTCTACTGGATCGGGGACCCCCGACATTGGCCATCAGCCTACTAAGTGACTACCTTAGCGGCCTTGTCCGCCGTACGGAAGATCTGATCCCTCCAGCTTAACTTGGTGTCCACCATAACCCCAAGGTATTTGGCGGCACGAGTTGATGTGACCACCTCCCTTCCCACTCGGAGTGGGACGACGGTGTCGATCCTCTTCTTCGTGAGGATCACAATCTCCGTCTTACTGAGAGCAAGCGAGAGACCGTGATCTGACATCCAGGTGTTGACCACACGCATGACTCGGTTCAACTTTAGTTGGGCCAGCTCAACGTTGCGTGCAGCAATGAGAGCTGCGACGTCATCGACGTACCCAACCAAAGTGGTTTCCTCAGGCATCTCGGACCTCAGGAGGCTGTCATAGGCAACGTTCCAGAGATCCGGGCCTAGTATTGAACCTTGTGCGGCACCAGAAGTGACTTCCATCGTCCGTGTTCCGTCCCTCGTGTCATAAATCAGGCTTCGAGAGCGTAGATAATCCTCTATGAGCCGCAACAGGTATGCAGGAATACGAAAGGTGTTGCGAGCGCATCCAACATATCGACCCACCTCACCGAGTTGAAGGCATTCTTGACATCAAGCGTAACAAGAAGCACTACTCGGCGGGAGAAATGGTTGTGGCTCTCGGCTCTCTCCACAGCTCTCTGAACTTCGGTGACAGCGTCGATCGTTGACCGTCCCTTTCTGAAGCCATACTGAAGGGGGCATAAGTCCCCGGCAGCTTCCACGGCAGAAGTCAGGCGGGAACGGATCAGCTTCTCGAACAGCTTCCAACATGCAGAGAGGCCTGTGGGACGACGGCAGCTCGGGATCACCTTTGCCCTTGCTGATCAGTACAAGCCTGGCTGTTTTCCAGGGAGCCGGAAACACCCCTTCTACCAAACAGGCATTGTACATTCTCAACAACAAGTCAGCGTTGATTGAAAATACTTTCTTTAAAGCCTCGCTGGGAATCCCGTCCGGGCCAGGAGCCTTGTTGCTCTTCAGGGAGAGAACGGAGGTTTCCAGCTCCTCGAAAGTGAAGAGTGGAACGTCCTCTACCCGTCCGAAGTCAACCGGCGGTCGCTGTGGATGTTCAGGAAACAACGCAGTGACGATCCTCCCCATGGTGGCGCCCTCCATGATGGAAGGTGGAGAGCGGGCGCCGAGTTTCTGTGTTACAAGTTTGTAACCCACTCCCCACGGGTCGGAGTCAACGTCGTCACGAAGTCTCCTCCAGCTATTCGCCTTGCTCCTGTTGATCGGAGAGATTTTCTCGCAGCTTTAAACGAGATGATGGCAATAATTTAAATATTAATTGCAAATCTATATATTAATAGGCAAGCATGTTTCTTTTCCTCCTTTTTTCTCAGCTTGCGCTCATCAATCCGCGCATACCGTTAGAAAGGTACTGTCCTGTAGATGAGCAGAATTCCATTATAACTCACATCTGCCCCCATCACGTCCTACAGGCTTTCAAAGTTTCAGTTTTAATCTTATGGAAGAAGGATAGTTAAATTAATCATTGTACAACTGTTGTAATAAAAATAACAAATTCTAGCTAATGAGGAAAAATAGATGTTTTACTTATACAACTTTTTGTAACTAATTAGCTCTAGATCAAATGAATTTTCGGTCGAGGTTCTGCCAGTGGGCGTTATCTATTGATATATTAATAGGCAAGCCCACAAAAATCCATATATTCTATATATTCTCAGCCCTATTTTAAGTAACATGTATATGGATTTTTTCGAAAAGCTAGCATTAAATACTGGTCAGAAAAACAAAAAACCTGGTTAAGGTATCTCAATGACATATTTTGTGTTTGGGGGCCAAACTTTAAAGACCATTCTAGTTTCATGGCACATCTAAATGCATTGAGACCGACTATTAATTTTACAATGGAACATGAAGAAAAATATGTTCCAATATATGAAAAAAATGAAAAATATGAAAAAAAGATAAAATCGACTACCTTTTCTAGACATAATGGTGGAAAAAAGTTCAAATGGGATTGTGACCTCAGTGTATAAGAAGAAAACTAATACAGGTCAGTACCTACACTACAATTCCAACAGCCCAAACCATGTTAAATTAGGCATTGCACAAGGTTTGTTTTACAGAGCTTTAAAAGTTCCAAGTTTTGAGGAATTAAGAAACACTGAAATAAAGACTGTATGTAAGGAACTCAGGAAAAATGAATATCCATTAAAAGTAATAAATATAGCTCTACAAAGGACAAAAGAAAACTTGGCAAAAAATAAAAATGATGACAGTTTACAAAACAATGTAACCACGATAGTCATTCCTTATGTACGAGGTAAGTCGGAGAAAATCAGGCGGATTAATTATAAGTTTGGAATTAGGACATCGTTTTCAACCAATGGAACATTAAGAAGTTTGTTGACTAAGGTAAAACCTAAAAATAAAGACCAGGAAACTAAAGATGTTGTTTGCAGAATTCCATGTGATTGTAACAGAAGTTATTATGGACAAACCTCTAGACCGCTAAAAAACGTATTAATGAACATAAACAGAGTATAAATAAGAAGCAAGAAAATTACTCCAAACTTGACGAGCACGTATTCACAGAGGCACATAAGGTTGATTGGTCCAACACAAGCATTATATATAAAGAAAGGAAGTGGAAAAATCGTAATATAAAAGAAGCAGCATGTATGCTGATTGAGAAAGATGCAATTTCCCAACCGAGCGCATCATTAAGTAAAACGTATATACCCGTAATTCAAGAAGAAATAAAAATAATAATAGAACTTGCAAAACCCTTGGGAAATAATTTTTATATATACGCCTAAAATATTCATTTATTAATCTACCTTATTTTATTTTATCATATGTTTTATATTAACTAAAAATTCTGTTTGTGTTTACACTTTATCAATTTGTTATCATTTAGCCTGAGGATGAATTACGAAGGTAATTCGAAATATAGCATTTTTTAAATAAAAGTGTTTTTTATTAAGTGATGAGTAGCCACGAATACAAAAAATTATAATGGAATTCTGCTCATCTACAGTACAGTACCTTTCTAACGGTATGCACGGATTTCTCCTTTTATTTATTATTTTTTTGCGGTATGGCGATATCTAGTTTTAATTAATATCCATGAAAGGAGGGTGACGACAACGGTATTCAATCATGACTCAGCAGAGAAGAATCTAAAGCTGACGAAGGTGATGCTAGAGTATGTTTATTTTGGTGGCAGGTCTTGGCTGTGGCCCGCTCGATGTCATCACATCACAATCAGAAATGATTAAGTTTGCCTCTGGCATACTACTATATTTGTTATTATGCAACATTTTAAGGAAATATTTGTAATCAGTGTAAAATCAAAATATTGAGTAAGCTGCAATCAGTCGTTACTAGGTGGCATGTGCTCAAATTGCACTTTTTGTAATACATTTCTTTCTGTTCATGAGAAACTCGCCTGCAGTACAATTCAAAGGACTTATATGACTTTTCAAACAATATTGATTATGCAGTGACAGACGACCTGTTTTTGTACGATAGATTTTCAATTCAATGACACAAATTTCCATATTTATATGAAAGGTTATAAGGTATATTATTAAGTAATGAATATTTACTCTCGGTTTAAATAATATAAAACCGCGAAACAAAATTTTAAAAAATCGCCTTAAACAAAAAAAACTATTTACACATGACCAATTGGACTGTTACATACTTGTTTTAAAAATTGAAATGTAAGAGATATACAACAACAAATGGTCGCCGTAAGTTATGGTGTTGGGTGTGGGCCAACTGAACTAGAGGGACATTATAGTGTTATAAATTCTACTTGAGCTTGTCAAAACACAGTAATCTTGGTTACATAACTGTCTAATGGACCTATATTTTTTATTTATTTTCACTCAGTGTAAAATAAATTATATTCTATTTTAATAAAGCAATAGGTCTACTCATCGTCTACTGTCAATACCCCTCTGTTCGGCTGGCAGTGGAGCGGCGGGAACGTCTACTTGTGTTCCATGGGAGGGAGTCAAGAAGTACAGTTTGGAAGAAGATAGTAATAGCAGTTTATTGCATGGATCTTCACAAGTCATAATCGCAGGACTCATTCTACTTCGCACATCAGGTCGCTTCAGGCACTAATCAACATTTAAAACGCCCACAAAAATATAACGGAACCCAAATTTCCTCTATAAATCTAAGGAAAGAATATTTGATTGCTAAAAAGAGACAATAATTAATAGAGTAAGTTTTAAAATTAAAGTTACGTCTGTGTCAAGACGTTAACATAGCTACACTATCCGTCACAGCTATAAAAGACCCCAAGTGGGCCAATTTCGGTGAAATTTTGTATGTTAGTCCAATACAGGGTAAATCCTTGGATGCTTTCACTTTCACTAAAAACATGAAAGATTCAAATCTCTCAAAAAGCTATGACGAAATTTGACAGTAAAATGTATTTTTTTAAATTATAATGTGTATGCTTAAAGAATTACTTACATCATAAAAGTTACAAATATGACTAAGCAAAACCGTGAAATAAAAATTTAGTTTAAACAAATATTAAGTTTTATGTGATTTCAAATAAAAATATTACATATGTGGCCCATTATCAGTATAGAAATTTAACTTATCAGCTTATTTAATTTACAAGTGTTTTCATTTATAAAAAAATAACATAGTCCCTAATAAATGTATCCAGAGGGACTGAAAGAACAAATAGCAATATGTATCCTTTGGGAGCAACAAACAATGTTGAACACAATATTTCATTTCACAAGCACTAATTAAGAGGATTTCACTTGACCACTAAGTATTTTAATTGTTATCAACATTATTTTATGAAACAAAAATTAGTAGTTTGATTTTTATTCTGTTAAGCTGACAAAATTTTAAGTAACATGAAACAATTGCAAATCTTCGTATGGAATGCTATGTTGGAGTTGACTTAATGAATAGAAAAATTACGATTATTAATTTTTTTGTTTGAAATATTTATAATCTAATTTATTTATAATTTATTGTTACATTTAAAAAAAAATATAAAATTGTATTGGAAACATATTAATGTAAGTTGTTAATCCGTC
Source organism: Neoaliturus tenellus (assembly GCA_030545055.2). Lineage (NCBI taxonomy): Eukaryota > Metazoa > Arthropoda > Insecta > Hemiptera > Cicadellidae > Neoaliturus > Neoaliturus tenellus. The sequence goes on from CM061532.1 coordinate 171,529,513, forward strand.
AAACATTGTGTTATTGGCTATAATAATAGCAACATTTGCCGATGTATCATACCTAATTGTTCTAACATATGTAGCAATTAACAAAATGCTATTATAGTGTTGCCATTTCAGTACCCTGTAGTTTGGAGATTATCCAAGCTTATTTGGCGAACTCCCAGATTTCAACCGCTAAATTAAAGAATGGGAGCGCAGATGAGTGAACTGCCATTGTGATAAAAATACAATCCTACAAGAAGCTTTTAAAATACGTAAATATTATTTCAAGTGCGATAAAAATCTGTTAGTGTGAGATTTACTGAGTATACGTCACGACGTAGATTACAAAGATAATAAATTGTTCGGGTTCAGAAAAAGAAGCGTTTAAACGTTCTACAAACACGCACTGGCATTATTTGCTAAATAATGTATATCAGAAGACTATGACGCTGAAATACAGAACTGAGCTCCAAAATTTATTTATGTATTTTTATAGCCAAACAATTTTTATAATTTTCCAACACCTTACTAATTCACCATTATTACGTATCAAGTATTATTTTACTTTTTTACATCGAGATTACAGCGTGGAAAACATTGAATTAATTTGAATTCTATTTTTAAGTTAAATAATATATTTGTGCTTGAAATAAATTCTATCTGTCTTTTATAAAGTCGTAACAGATTAAGATTCACTGATTTTTCAACGAGAACATTAATAAGAGTCCGCATAACAACAGCTAAGGATCAATTAAACATCCTGCGTTTCGGGTCGCTCTTAAAGTACTAAGAGATAGTAATCAATGGAGATTTTTTGGATGGAATAGTAATTAAATTAAAACTAAAGTAAAATAAATACAATATACCTTTATAAAATTTTAACTGTTGACAAAATTATTACGACTAAGGATCACCCACTGGTCGAAATTCGACCAAAAATTCAGTTGATTTTGAGTCAATTTTAGTTTTAAAATGTTTTATAACTGCAAAATCTGTTGTTACGGATTTGCTACCGTTTGTTTTCATAACAGCTATTTAATGATCAAGCAAAATTATCCTTCTCCCGTAAGATTAACATTGAAACTTTGAAATCCTGTGAGGCGCAACCCTGTAGTCCGATGGAAATTATAATGTTATTCTGCTCATCTACAGGACAATGCCTTTCTAACGGTGAAGGCAAAAAAGTGTTTGCTAAAAAAGTATTAATCTCTCCTATGATGCACACGAGCTGAGAAAAAAGAAGAAAAAGAATCATGCCTACCTATTAATAAATAGATTAGTATTGGGAAGTTCACTCTAAGATTTTTTCGTTAATAAGAGGCTTTCGTTTGATGAAAATAATTAATTAAAATATTAAGAAGAATTGAAAGAAGCCACCTCAAAAAAATATGTTTAACCTTATCTACCCTTAAAAAACTTTTGTTTACCATACATATATGAATTTGAGGTTGTTGGATCCCCAAATATTAAGTTGTATTCATATCAATATTATTTGATTATTTAGGTGTCAACACTCTGGTTTCCTCTAAAAACAGGTCTCCGCAATTTATATTTAAACCACAACATCAGATAGTGTTGGATGTATGGAAAATTATAAGAAAAGGCAAAATTAATTTACTACTACTATGGACGGCCCCCGGGGCCAGTTTTTGACCTTCGACCCCAGGGATTCCCCACCCCTTCCCCCGCCCATCCCACGCGCAGCGCTATCTCTCTCCCAACCCTCTTATCACACCTTAACCAGTTCTGCCGCCTTTGACACTACCGGATGTTTTTCCTGAATGGAATTTTTCAGGATTTTAGATTATTTTATCAGTTTGTTTTATTGTATGTTTCCCTTTAGTTGTTCATATCCCAAACACTATTGTTTAGTTTTTTTATTTTCTTTTACAATGCCGAAATGAAGAGAGAATCTGGTTCTATATATATTATTATAAAAAAGTCATTTGGTTTTTCCACTCTGTTGTTCATGTTGTAAAATGAAACCGATTATTATTATCGTTTTCATTGCATAACCGCAGCGAAAACCCGGTTCGATATTTTATTTCATATTAAAGTTTTTCGATTTTTTCTATTCGGTTGTTCACTTCACAAATCACTATTGATTGATTGTTTTGGGTGTAATGTAAAACCGTAGGAAACATACTATTAGACACCTAGATTATCAAGAGCTGTTCGGTTTTTTTTCTATTTGGTTGTTTTAAAGCAGATGTTCATATCGAAAACACTAT
>CM061532.1:171531819-171668448 GCA_030545055.2 Neoaliturus tenellus
TATAGATGAACTCACAGTGGATAATTCAGAATTCAATAGTGGGAAGCATGGCAATTTGTTACCAAACACCGTTCGTTGTCTGGTTACCGGACCTTCCAACTGTGGAAAAACTAATGTAGTATTCAATTTGATTACAAACCCTAAAGGATTACGATTTAACAATCTATATGTATTTTCAAAATCACTACAACAACCAAAGTATCAATTATTGGAAAAAATACTGACTAATGTGCCTGAAGTTAAATATTTAAAGTTTAATGCAAGCGAGAGTGTCATGCAGCCACAAGAAGCTAAACCATTCTCCGTGTTTATATTCGACGATGTATCTTGTGAAAACCAAAACACAATAAGGAATTACTTCGCTATGGGTCGACATAACAACATAGATAGCATTTATATTGGCCAAACTTACAGCAAAATACCTAAACAACTCATTAGAGACAATGCAAACATGTTAATTGTATTTAAACAGGACGAAACCAACCTAAAACATATATATTTTGATCATGTAAATGCGGATATGACATTTGAACGATTTAAAGAGTTGTGTGGAAAGGCTTGGGCTGAAAAGTATGGGTTCCTAACAATTATGAAGGAACAACCGCTAAACAATGGTCGATACAGGATAGGATTTGATAAATTTATATTAATACATTAAATGTGGTATAACACATTCATTGTTGTACAACACGTCTTGCTACAAACATGGTTAACCAAGAAAAATTAGTAAAAGAAATAAAATCACTTAGTGATTCTATTCGGGCTAAAAACAGAGCATTGAAACTAGGTATTAGCGAGAGGGAGAAATTCCTTGAATCTACTTTTAAACCTATTACTGAACCCTTGAAACAATTAAACAAAAAATTTGCTAAACCTGTATTGGAAGGAGATGCGATTGCACCTATTACGAAGTTTGAAAGAGAAAATGTAAAGTCAGAAGATTTTAGTGATGAAGACCTGGAATCCTCTACGTATAGTGGTTTTACCGGTGGAGAACCCGAAAGAGAGCTAGAATCACCGGGCTATAGTGGAATAAAAGATTTATATGAAGTAAAAGCCAAAAGAGGACATGAAGTTGTATCAACTGCTAGTGAAGAGGAAAAAGAAGAAGAGACAAGGGAAGGTCCGTCAAACATAAGCTTATTGGGTGAAAACATTCATAACAAAGGACCTTTAGGAAGGAAATACATGGTAAAAATGTTACTCGGAACAATTCCTAATAAGAATTACCATAGTTATGGAGCGAGATTAACAGAAGACGGTTTAATGATAGGTAATAGCCCGTTAAACGTTGACGAACATGATAATATTGTCATTGGTGATCAAAGGTATAAGGGCACAAAAGGATTATTTGAATTATTATTTGAAAATAAGCCTTCAGTATCGGTAGTGAAAGAAAAAGACATGGAAGCATATAAAAATATTTTGGAACAGACAAATGCATATAGGAGAAAGTATTTACCTGACCAGCCTCCTTTTAGATCTAAGTCTTTAAAATATAAAGAATTTGTATCCAAGTTAATACCAACTAGAAGACAAACAATGCCGTTAACACAAAGAAAACCTGTAAAACGAAGATTTATGGCATCCACTTTGGATGTAAGTGCTCAGGAACGAAGAAAAAGAAGTAAGTCCGTTACGGGTACAGGTTTAATGAAGAAACTATATAACACAAATGTGATTTATTACAATAATATCAATAAATTGGTGGATAGAATGAAACTAATACATGAAGCTAAAGAAGCGGGTCATACTGGATTGGAAAACGAATGGGTGGCTTTAGTGGATGAACTCCGAAACCGTGGGGTAATCTCATAAAAATGCGTTACTCCCTAGAATACTATTCAGTTGCACCATGAGTGTCGACAAGTTCGGACGTTACTCCTCGGATGGGTTATATTATGCCAATAGTTTAAAAAGAAGTGCTGGTTTACCACAAACACCTGATGGAGATTATGATATGAGTAATAAAAGGTTAAAAAACATAAAAGATCCTACGGATGAAAACGATGCAATAAATCTAAAAATATTAAAGGAAAAGATATCGCCAACATTAAAACTACAAAATAACACATATGACGCAGATCAACGTTGGTAAACCAAATCAAAACGGTGATGCGATAAACAAAGGTTATTTGTCATCTGAATTAAAAAATACGTTAAAATTCAATGGGAAAACGTATAGTGCCAACAATAAACGTATATCCAACGTAGATGACCCTAAAGATGCAAAAGACAGCGTAAATAGACGCTATTTACATTCTTTGATACCTGAAAAGACAAAAGATGGATTTTCTTTTTATAAATTTGTTATTAACGATATAGGTTATCCAAAAAATGAAAATGATGCTGTAAATCTCAAATATATAAAAGATCATTGTGTCATACGTGATGTGGGAGTTATCGATTGTCTTGGCAATTGTTTGGCGAATGTAAAAGATGGTTCAGCACCATCTGATGGTGCAACAGTGGGTCAAATGAAAGAGACTTTAAAACAAGAAACAACTGGATTTGCAAAACGAGATGAAGTATTATCAAAGCAAGGGGATGACTTTATTCAAGGTAATGAAAAATTTCGTTTATTGACATACAAAAACGCTTATTGGGATTGCAGGCATGGAAGGTTATCAAATGTGTCATGGGGTCATGCAGATAGAGACGCGGCTGCCTTAGGACAAACAGTACATCTAGATCCAAATAATTACTATGCGTTTTTTATATGTAGTAATAAAAAATTAACAAACATGGCGCAAGGAAGAGAAGCAAATGATGCTGCAACTGTAGGACAGGCTATCACATTATCACAAATGGATAGCAAAGTGTATACTTGTAATAATAAACGTATAACAGACCTTAAAGACCCTGAACATGTGGATAATGCTGTCACTGTTAATTTTCTTGTAAAAGTTTTAGGAAATGCATTATTTGATGTATACAATCATATTGGTATTGGTTCAGGTCGTACTCCTTTGTTGGAATCTGAGAGAGGTACTTGGATTAAACGGGAAATTGTTCAAAACTATTTTATCAACCCTCGTACAAAAAAGTTTAGATCATCGGATTGGGGTGATTTTGATATTTAATAAAAGAACACAATAAACGACTTCATTTATGTCCAACTTGTCATAGAGGTAACACATAAGTTGTACATTGCGATTATAAAAGGACAATAATGACGTTCCAGTACATCAGTCCATATAGAGACACTGTAAGGAGAGGAGGTGGGATCACGTCCACAGCGGTTTCTCTGTTAAGTAAAGCTTTAAAACGAATTCCAGTAGGATCCATAGTAAATAGAGCAATAGACGCATTACCATACGAATTTCATATACCGGGAGGTTATCAGTATTGCGGACCAGGAACTAAATTGAAAAAACGACTGGAAAGAGGCGATCCTGGCATAAATAAGTTAGATCAGGCTTGTAAAGAACACGATATCGCATATTCCACGTTTGCCGATTCAAAAAATAGATCAATAGCTGACAAAAAGCTTGCGGACATAGCTTGGCAACGAGTAAAATCAAGTGACGCTAGCATAGCAGAAAAAGCAGCAGCTTTAGCAGTAACAGCAGGTATGAAGGCTAAAACAGCAGTAGGAGGTGGAAGAAGGAGGAGAAGGAGAGTAAAAAGGAGGTCAACCACAAGAAAACATGGAGGAAATATAAAAAGAAGACGACGATCTACAAGAAAAGGCAGGAAGAAGCCCACCGTGTGGTCAATGGTAAAAAACGGGGCAGGTCTTTACCTAAGACCTTATCGTGCATATTAAATGAAAGAAATCAATTGGTCATACCACATAAAGCATTAACCAATATTGAATTATTTAAATATATTTCCTGTTTAAAAATACCATTTTTCCGCGGTGTGTTTATGAAAGACAGTTTACCAAAGAAAATGTGGCAAAATGAGACTGGAATTGTAAATTTGGATAATACTGAAGGGCCTGGCACCCATTGGGTTTGTTATAAGAAACTAAATAACAATGTATATTATTTTGATAGTTTCGGTAATTTGCCACCACCAAAAGAACTTCAAAATTACTTTAAATCTGCTAAAAACATATATTATAACTATAAAAGAGAACAACCTGATAATACTTCAATATGCGGCCATTTATGTTTGGAATTTCTAGCTAAAAGTATCAGTCACTATTGAGATGTCTTCCTATACGGTATCATTAACAGGAAAATCGTCCACTTTACGAAGTATCCTTTTTCCAGCGTTACGCTTGCAAAAAGGAAGGTTTTGGGAGGCGGCACTATTGGATTTTACAACCTACAACTCTATCCCCAATGTTACGGAAGGTAAAAATAACGTATTGCATTATTATAAGGGAAAGGATGCCAGTGGAAAATTTACAGACTTACAAGAGTGCAGGTTACCCACAGGTTCTTATGAAATTGATCATATAAATGAATTTTTGCAAACTAAAATGGGAAAAGACAATATAACATTAAAAGGTAATAATAATACGATGAAAGCTGAAATTACTTCCAAATATTATGTAGATTTCACTCAACCAAACTCAATTGGTGATTTATTAGGATTTTCCAACGATGAGCCTGTTTTAGAACCAGATGTAACACATTCCGGTAAGAAAACAGTAACAATATTAAAAGTCAATAGTATAGACATAACTTGTAACATTATACAAGGTGCTTACAGGGATGGGGCTAACACCCACATCATACATACTTTTTACCCAAGTGTACCACCTGGATTTAAAATTGTTGAAAAGCCACAAAACCTGGTATATCTACCGTTGAACACCACTTTCATTTCAGACATCGTGTTGAGCGTATTGGATCAAGACGGTAACTTGGTAGACTTCAGAGAAGAGCCTATTACGATTAGATTACATTTAAAATCGACACTTTAATACAAAACCATGGGTTTAACATTTAAAAGCGAACAACCTACGGGAAACCGCATTAGTAGCTCTTCAGCTGTGGAGGAGTTAACACGCGAGAACATTCGTTTCTTAGAGAGAATTGGATTAAAATTAACCGAGTATGGATATACTGGATATAGCGCAGGGTCCAACATTCGACGAAACCCTATGGGAAAAAGAATATCACACCCACAACCCTTACACTTCATCGAAATTAAACAATAACGATGAAATCCGTATTCCCATACAAAATCAAGACATTTACACACTACCATGTGAAAGTTACTTGTATATTGAAGGACAAGTTACTAAAAAGGACGGTACTACTGTTGGTACAACAGTTCCATTTATAAATAATCCTATGGCTTTCCTATTTGATGAAATTAGATATGAAATATCAGGTGTAACAGTTGATTCCACTAAAAAAGTAGGTATTACGACAACTTTAAAAGGATTAACATCTATAACACCCAATGAAACCAATTTACTTAAACCTGCCGGATGGGTATTACCTACGATTGACACGATCACTCCAAATCCAAATGGATATTTTGATTTTCATATTCCATTACGTTTGCTGCTTGGTTTTGCTGAAGATTATAGGAAAATAATATTAAACGTTAAACAAGAATTAGTTTTGTTGAGATCTTCTAACGATAAAGACATTATTAAAGCTGCAGATGCTACTACAGATGCGACTTTAGAATGGAAATTAAAATTAGACAAAATTGTATGGAGAGTTCCACATGTTAAATTGGCTGACGAGCATAGAATGCTACTTTTAAGAAAATTAAAAGCCGATCGTGATATTGTTATTCCATTTAGAAGTTGGGAATTTCATGAGCATCCCAGTTTACCTACTACGGATCGACACACTTGGACTGTTAAAACATCGAATTATGTAGAACGAGCCAGGTATATTATATTTGGTTTACAAACAGGTAGAAGAGACGCCATTACTAAACATGCAGGACAATTTGATCATTGTGACTTGAAAAATATTAAAGTTTATTTAAATTCACAATTCTTTCCATACGACAATTTAAATGTGTCATTCACTAAGAAGAAATACAGTATATTGTACGATATGTACGCGAGATTCCAAAGTTCATATTACGGTAAAACAAATACACCTTTATTACCACCTGACAAATATTTCGATGCCTACCCAATAGTTGTAATCGATTGTTCTAAACAAAATGAATCAGTAAAGTCTTCAAGTGTGGATATAAAAATAGAAATGGAATTCAACGATGCTATACCGGCTAATACAACTGCATACTGTTTAATTCTACATGATAAAATCGTAACATACACACCTTTAACTGGAATTGTTAAAAATGTATTGTAAGAACCGGTTTTGTTTCATTCCGCGAGTATAAAAGCAGAGCGTACAGACCGCTCCTCATCAGTTTGTTGCCTACTGTTGTATGGGTAGCATCGTATTCAATATGGCTTCTCCTAGTGGTACACCTGAAAATGTGGTAGATATTGAGAAGGAGATATCTGAGTTTTTAGATCCTCAAGGTCACCAGGAAGGAGGTGAACAAAACGTTTGCGGACAACTTCACGCCAGTAATAATGTTGAAGAAAAAGGTAAAAGAAGAAAGACTATACAAAAGAGAAAAAGGGATATTGAAGATAATATTTCTCCAAACATATTGAGTGAGGTATTTTTGCGAATATTTTACCCAATCTCTTCCAGTTTGGATAAAAGTGTTTTAATCGGTGTTATGAAATCTACAGATTATTCCCCTACTGTAATTTTAACTCATGGACCCAAAATGATTTTGTTTACGGACAGTGCTTGGGAATCGTTTATGAAACATTTGCATCTACTAGAATGCTATTTAAGTAGTAACATGTTTGGAAGAAAGACAAGAGTAGGACTTTTGGATTCAAATGTGGAAATTGATATCATTAAACAACGTGGTGATCATCAGCTACGGTTTAGAGACACAACAAGACATGATAACAAAATTCAACTTAATCGAGAGGAGTTTTTCATTTTAACTTGTGCTACTGAACCTATAACAAGATACTTGAGACAACTGGTGTTTTCAAGTTCGATTATTAAAGATTATCTGGAAGACACTTTGGACAAACAACCGGACGCACCTATATTATACGGACCTGTGGATACTTCTATATTTAATAGAGTTCCTCATGAAGTACAGATGTGGAGACAATTGGAAAAGTACGCTCAACTACATAAGAAATCAGTAAAACAGGAAGAAGAGGAAGATGGAGGAGAAGAATCAAGTGTTAGTGATGAAAATGAAAATAAGGAAAATATAAAGATGGAAACTTAAATGACAATGGTTAGTTTTTAAAACAATAGCCAACATTTTGTGGGGTTAGGCCTATTGGGGACGGTGCCCACGTTAAATATACACCAACGCGCCAACAACTGTACGGCCTGGTATAAAAGTAGTACCTACCGTGGTGTGGAAATCAGTTGACCTCCTGACTTCGTAATGAGCAGACGTGTGACCTTCAAAATGGACAAGGGAGAAGAACAACAAGTAAAGTCCAAGCCTGGTATTATTGAGTTTCAAGCGTTTCGTGGTAATGATGATAGATTCATTATAAAAGAACTTGTGTTTTTGGACATGAATACAAGTGTTCCTTATTCGTTTTTATTTAAACCACCATGTTCTTATTCGTCTTTAACTAGTAAAGCCGCTACTACCAACAGATGGATTTCAAAACACTTCCATCATATCGATTGGTATGATGGATTTACAAGTTACACGGACTTGTATCACATTATGCATCACTTTTCAGACAAGTTTACCAATATTTACACAAAGGGGCTGGAAAAGAAAAGATGGATCGAAGGATTTACTCATGTTCCGGTTAATGATGTGGAATTGGATAAGAATTATCAATACATGCTGGAAACCATATGTATTTGTACAAAAAGCCCAGAACATGATAAAGATAGACATTGCGCTTTGAAAAATGCCTATAAACTCGCCTCTTACCTTCAAAGTGGGGAATTGGGGAGTGGTGGGGGTAACGGAGAGTATATAAGTGGGGAGCAGACAGGGACCTGGCATGAGTATTACTCGAGATTCCGAGACGACAACATCTCCGAGCAAGAAGACGATCTGTAACCTGACCATGGCATCTCACCAGTTCCTTCAGACTTTGGTCGAGCAGTTCAATGCTCACTCCAAGTCAACAATATTACCTGTAAAGAAGTGCTCGGAACTAAAAGACGAGAAGCACTACATAATCCATGCTATGAAGAAGATGGAGACTACAGTTGGGGAGGCCATCTGCTGCAGTCTCAGCGAGGCACCGTTTACTCCGGGGGATGAACCAAAGTTCCAGGTGTACCTGCCCAAGAGATTCGTCCATCTTCTACAAAACGAGGATCTTCGCTCTATTCAACCCGGGTGTCTATACCTGGTGTCCCACGGCTGCACGGGTAGCAATTCTACAGAGTTGACCATCCACATCGCTGACAAGCAGCAGTGTTAGATTTAAGTTTTAATGTTGTACATATGTTGTTGTTGTAATGTTTTATAAATAAACAAATCATAAAAGACAAAAAAATAAAAAAAACAAAAAATGCAACATATCAATATGTGACAGACTTCACGTATTGATATGTTGCATTTTTTTTAAACTTCGCGGGTGACCTTGACCTTTGACCTTTGCATTTCACAATTACCCCCACTACTGTAATTACCCCCACTACCGCACTAGGATTCAAACCTGCTTGAATGCGAAAAACGGTCAGTCTGTTGCCAACTAGCAAACGATGAGCACCTTGTACGAGCTTTGCATACAACGAGTTATAACTCACAAGGACTTGTTCCCAACATGTTTACAAGACAACATCCCACTAACAATAAAAGAAGATGTCAAACGCTACAGGAGGGAAAATACAGGGTATTCGGAATACTCCTGGTATAAGTTCCACGACGGGGAAAAGTTTTGTAGGCCTTGTGGCGAGGCCGCCGTCAGAGACCTTCGGCGATTCGTACAGGATGGTGGTATAAAACAATTCGGATTTCTAGCGCCACTGTTTCGATTTGAAAATTACAAGGACACCTGCGCTATTTGTTCCATTCCATTGTATCGATGGAAAAAGTTTAGAACTGTTTAATTGGATTTTCTATACCCCCACCACTATTACCCCCACCACTTTTTCATGTACCTCCAAGCGCTGTGCCTCGGCTTCATTTCTACTCCAGCAGCCAACCTAGCAACATCAAGATGTCTCTGAACGTTAGTTGCGCAAGTTACGAGGAGGTGAGCATCAAGACTCAGCAGGAGCTAAACGACTTATACAAGGAGTTGCAGCTGATGGTGGCACGAGGCTACCGTATAAATGTGCAAGTTTACGCTTGCAATATACGGAACACCCGGCAGTCAAAGGAAGAGCCTGGACACTCCTCGACGGCTTCCTCACCAGCGTCCATGAAGACCGAGCCAGACAACTTGGACTACTTCAGCTGACTAGCAGTTGTATTTCTTGTCCTAACCATTGTAGAATATGTATATTTTTTCATTATATTAAAGAAGTAAAAGAGCAGAAACACCTATCTTGTTACTGACATATAAGCTCAGTAACAAGATAGGTTTTTTTAAAACACAATTTGGATGACCTTGAAACTTCCCCCTCCACTGCTTTGTTACCCCCACCACTTGACTATTGGTGTACATGGCACATCGCAATTGGAAACCTCATTCCATCTTCAACAGCCACACCGACAACATCAACAATGGCAAACCTACCAACAGATGAAAGGTGTCCTCACGCATGTTGTGACTTCGTCCACGAGTTGGAGAAGAGGATGCAGGAGAGGGCGATAAGAAGAAAACAGATCCACTCAGAAAATATCATGATAGTCAACGGCTATCTTTTATTGTTCGGCCTTATTATGGTTGTACTTTTCATACTGTACGGCATAGTCACATGTGTCGGCAAGGTTGCAGAAGAAAACGCTCGCCACCATCAATTGGAAAGTTTCAATGTTACTTTGTAAGTTTTCCTTTTTTTAAAACTTCGTTTGGATGACCTTGAAAATTCCCCCACTACTCCACCACACCCCCCACCACTTCACCATGTTCCTGCATGAGCATCACATCAACCGTCATTCCTTGTCCGACAAGCAACCATGGCAGACAACAACACCATCAGCCAAGCTGACTCCACTACTGATGTCGGTACAAGTACGGGTTGGACACTGTCGGTCGATAGTGTACACTATTTGGAGTCAATTTGCGAACGTATGAAGGAAATACTGCGGGACAACCCTGGGATCATAATACAAATGAATTTAAATTATGATTGGTCCCAAGTTAGAATGCAAGGGGACGACAACAACGGTCAACAATCTCCACAATATTCGCCCATGTCCCCGATCTATCCTTACGGCGAGTCTGACGTCGATGAAGATGAGGCTGATGAAGATGCAGGGGACAACGAGGCTGAAGAGGAGTAAGCTTCATTCCTTTTTTTTAAAACCTAAATTGGATGACCTTGAGAATTCCCCCTCCACTATTTCCTTTTTTTTTAAAACCCAAATTAAATGACCTTGAAAATACCCCCTCCACGTACTTTTGGTTTACCCCCTCTACTTTTCAATACTGTTACCACAGTCTGTAGCTCACATCATTCCTTGCTTAGCTATCATGGCGGACAGCACTCTTTCTCGAGTTGACTCCACTACGGATGAAGAATGGCCATTTTCCTGGAATGTTCATCTGCAAGACTCGGCAGAAGTGGATATGTTGCATGAGAAATTGGTGTATGTATTAAACGAAAACCCCAACATTGAATGTAGAATGACTATGGATTTCGATGCGACAGGGGTCCACACTCAACCTTCCACTTCCAGCCAGCCTGAACCTCAGCTACAGCCAAAGAACTTTACACATCTTTACACTCCAATACGGCCGGAGGATGTGGTTATCAGCGAGGCAGACTCTACTACAAGTTATATTGAACCAACGAATTGGAAGCTTGTTGTTGACACCTTACACAAGGTCGACTTAGTATGTGACAAATTAAAGGAATTGATGATGCAAGATCCTGGTCTTCGTTTTAAAATTGATTTGTTTTTCATCTGGGGAGCACCTGCACGGGGCTCTTCGTCTGACAGCTCTCTAAGTACAACGGATGAGGAGGAGGAGGAGGACGACTAGTTATCTTTTTTAAAACTCCGTTTGGATGGCCTTGACCTTTCCCCCTCCACTGAGTTTATTTAAGGTGCACTCTCAATGACTGCAGCATCATTTCATCGCGCACCTTCACCACAGCAACATGGAGAGTCAACTCAACTACTGTTGCGAACGGAAATGTTTTTCATGGCCGAATGACATTGATGTTGCGGATGGCCTGGCGTGTAGAAAATGTGAAGCTTTTGGTCAATGCATGTGTAAGTGCAAGTCTTGGAAGAAGCCGAAACCGGAGTTGAAGACATTCCATGTGTACCAGATGAGAGGGCATAAGTACACTTGTTGCCCTGAACGTTGCATTGAATTCACATTAAAACAGCTAACTGGCTGCAAATTGTGCAACAATCATTTTGCAGGTTTTTGCAAACATTATTTAGGAGCCTGTCAGTACAGATCAACTTGGCATACAGAAGCACTCACTATCAATGAAATCGCTATAGATACACAAGAGTAGTCTTTCTACTCTTTTCTTTTTTTAAAACTCCATTTGGATGACCTTGACCTTTCCCCCTCCACTCACCTTAGTTTATATAAGCTCCATTCCTGCTGGCCACGGCATCACTTCATCTTGCTTCCTCGCCAAAGCAACATCAAGTATGGAAACTAAGCGTGTCTCATGTTGCGAGCATAAGTGTTTAGAGATACAAGGCGTCGTCCATTGTGCAAAGAAGCTTTGGGAGGAAGAGACAGGGACAACCTATTGCTGCGAGGGCAAGTGTTTCCTACTACCAAGATGGCAAGTGGACGGGCTGGCCTGCCGGCAATGTGAATGCTTCGGATGTTGCAGGTGTAGATGCAAGAACCAACAGCTGCCACCACCGGTACTACAAACTTTCAAAATCTACAAATCCAACTACTTTTACACTTGTTGTCCGCAGCGGTGTATTAAATTTCATTTCTCCAATCTTACCAATTGTCGGAAGTGCTACGGACAACCTGATGGGTGGTGCACCTGTTTTCTGGACTCCTGCCGCTACAGATCGGATTGGTTTACAGATCCGTTGGAAATTGATGAGGTCGCCCAGGAAGCACAAGAGTAGTCTTTCTACTCTTCAACTTTTTTAAAACTCCATTTGGATGACCTTGAGATTTCCCCCTCCACTTCCCCATATACCTAGAGTACACAGAGCCTGACAGTCAGTCACTCGGTGGCTGTCGTGGGGTGCGCATCGGTGTCGGCGCTCCGTTGTTAGGTTTTCAAGGTCACAGTAATATCAAATTGTTGGTGTTGTGCTGGTTCAAGGTCACCTGAGGGATAACCGATTGCCCATTTAGGCAGGGTCATGCCAGAAACTCGAGTTTAACTTGGCACTTTTGCCGTTTCTCGTCGAAAATTCGCTCCAAGTGGTCAAGGTCACGGGGACTCTGACTGAAACTCGGAGCGTAGTGCGAGAAACGGCAAAAGTGCCAAAAAATTTTAAGTTTCGGCGTGACCTTGACCTCAGTGGCGTCGGTGACGTCATTTTGATGACGTAAGGGGTGATGACGTCATCAGCACGTCATTTCTGTGACGTCATGGGTGTGACGTCATAGAAATGACGTCATTGGTGATGACGTCATCGATGACGCAATCGATGACGTCATCGATGACGTCATCGGTGAGGTCATTGACCTCGATGACGTCATCCCTCAGGTGACCTTGAACTGGGCCAGCACCAACAATTTCACACTACTCTATTATGCTTTATACATTGTGATAAGCTATGTATCTACATTATGTAGCATGCCGATAGTACATATTTGAAATATAATATGTAAACATTTATTTATGATTCCAAATATTATTTACATTTACCTTTTCTTATATGTTTTGGCATTATATTTCATCATGCTTCTTTTCGTATCATAAATGTGTTACAAAAGAAATTAGTTCCTAACACACTAGAATTATAATAATTGAATAATGAAAACCTCATATCAGTATATGGGTATAAATAAAAAAATATCCTATGCTTTTCTACGAAAACGACTCATTTTAATAAAACCTATGAAGGTCTTAAGTATGTGACGTATTTTTTTCAAGCAGAAGAATAATTCGTGGAGGATAATAAAACAGTGAACAAAATAACATTGAATAATTGTATTAAAAATGTAGTGTGACGGCAACAGAAGCAGTAAATCGGCTTATTGTTTTTAACAACAAATCTAAGGTATGATAGGTTGAATACTTTTGAAAAGGATTGTTCTCGTTTTAAGTGTAGTTAAATATATTGAAAATTGAGACGAAAAATTTAGTTTGTAACAGTGAAACGAAATTACTTTTGCAGCCTTTAATTATTACAATCTACTTACGTAAAAGCATGTTGGTAATAAGTATGCCGAACATGTTATGGCTGAATTACTTTCCATCGGCAGCAGTTTTAATTGGTTCATTAAAATAAACCCATACATGGGTGGTTGTCATATCCTTTAAAAATAAATAACACAAAAGGTCCATTGTGAAAAACATAATAATGTAACAAAAGTCCATTCTAATAATTTACACCATAAAGTAATTCGTTATAAATAACTTAGATTCTCCATTGGTACAATTTTGGCCAATAGCAGCGAAGGAGTAATATAATTAAAACTTGTATTATTGTCCGCCATGTTGGTTCTGTCATTCTAGCTTTAGGCTTGATGACGATCGGTGTGTCTGGTAGAAATCGATTGACTTTTTCCATATTTCCATATATTTAACTTCTATATTTTTTGCAGTATAAGTGTAAATAATTTGTTACCTTATTACCGTCGCGTCGTCATTAATCAGTTGGTTCTATGGATACACTGTGTCACATTAGTTAAACATATACTTAAAGATGCCAAGTGTTGTAGACGTTTGTTTGTAATTTCTGCTCACAAAAATTGCATGAAGGACGCACGAACACGATTAAAAAAACGATAATGATTCATCAACGATTCATCTATTGTGAAGATGTCTGTTTTTCATTTGTGCTTGTGCGTTATTAATGTTAAGTTTATGACTTTTTGTGTTATTTATTTTTTAAGAATATAACAAGCATTTTATTTAATGAACTGAATACAACTGCCGATGAATATGGGGGGGGGGGGTAATTCACCCGAAAAATGTTTGGCATAAATAGTACCAATATATTTTATACCTCTATTATGCTCTATTCTATGTTATAAGTAGACCTAGTTTAAAGTAAGTGGCCTTTATTAACTGGCTTAGAGTTTTTTTTTTTTTTTTTTCTTCAAAACACGTTCATTTACTACCTTGACCAGGTACAAAAATCGTTACTTGATATATCAGTGAAATATGCTAAAAAATCTTTTGAATATTTAAACAATGATTTAATTTATGTAAGTGATTTCATTTAATTTTTAGCTATTTCCCTGAAGTAATCAGGCTCAACATCTTTGAAGTAATGACTCTCAACATGGCTTTGTCCGTGGTAAATCGACAGTCTCCAACCTTTTGCTTTTTCAAGAGTACGTCTTGGCTGCCTTTCGCCAGCGCAAACAAGTTGATTCTGTTCATATAGACATGGCCAAGGCTTTCGATAAGGTCGACCATTCTGTACTCATATCAAAACTGGAGGGGTGTGGTGTGGCTGATCCCCTTCTATCATGGTTGGCTGACTACCTCCGTGACCGTCCACTCACAGTCAAGATTGGCCCCTCAGAATCAACCGTGTTCTCGCCGACATCTGGAGTTCTCCAAGGCTCCCTACTGGGTCCTTGCCTATTTAACATTTTTATAAATGATCTTCTAGATGTGATCTCGGTGAACGCTCTGCAATTTGCTGACGATCTGAAAATATTCACCTCTATCTCTTCTGATGAGGATTCATGGAAGATACAGCAGAGCCTGTCGGCAATTGAAGATTGGTGTGCCCTCAATGGAATGTCGGTCAACCCTACGAAATGTTCCCTCGTCATTTTCCACAGGACCAGATCTCCAAAGGAAAGTCCTTATTTCATCTCCGGCATACAGATTCCTAGGTCTCACAGCATAAAAGACCTGGGTGTTCATTTCGATGAAGGCATGGGGTTTTCTGTCCACCAGGATTATATCTGTAATCATGCCAGCAAGATGCTCGGTTTCATCTCTAGATTCACTAAAGGCATCAATAAAAATAGAAGTGCTCTCCAGCTGCACTTCGTTCTCTGTACTGCTCCTTTGTTAGACAAGTCGTCGAATACGCTAGCCCTGTGTGGTCTCCCTACACAGCTTCTGCGAGAGACAGACTGGAAGCTTTGCAGCGGCGCTTCTTACGCTTGGTGGGCGTGCGTCTGGGCTTTGGCTACTTGGAGGCGCCGGTGGACGATCTTTCCAGGAATTTAAATCTCCCACCTTTGGCCCTGAGGCGTGACGTAGCTGATGTTGTCTTCTTGATAAAGATCCTCAAAGGCCTTGTGCAGTGTCCTGACCTCTTGGCTGAATTCAACATCAGAGTTCCATCAAACACAAGATCCCAGGAGCTTCTGAGTCGAGGACTCTACCACACCAACTACGACTACAACAGCCCCATAAAAAGATTCGTCAGGCTAGGAAACCGAGTGGCATCCGAATGTGACATCTTCTTCGACAAGATGCTGGTCATTCGAAGGCGGGCGCTAGACATTCTCTCCAGTTGAGACCTGCACTTTCCCTCCTTTTGTTGTAGTGTTCATTTCTATTTCTTGTTCACTTTGTTTCTTGTTCTAGTCACCACCCCATTGTTGTATCTAGCTATAAGTCTGCATGTTATATTTATTATTTAAGCTGTGCTTGTACATATATATACATACCTCTGTAATCTCTCTGTACTATTTAATTTATTACTTTCGTTCTATTTTGCATGTAAGTCTAATGTATTTTGGCTTTGCACTGGGTATATATTCTAGTCAATTTTCTTGCATGTTTTTCACATATTTTTCGGTATTACTTGTCCATCTTGTTTGTACGCAAATTTGCACAATTGTATTTATATTTGCATGTAATTTTGTATTATTGTATTCTTTGTAAATTGGCTGCTTGCCGTTGGTAAATAAATAAATAAATAAAGTGTGAAAAAGGACATTAGCATATGTACAGCTTTTAATAGGTAATCATATTATATATATTGCATATCCGTTTTAATTTATGTTTACATATTACTATTTTCTTCTTTAAAAACATGTTTTTGCTTATTTCAAATCAAACGGATACGCCATTTGTACATTATTAGAACATGATTATTATATAACATACAATTTTGCAGTTCACAGTTAATAGCAAATGATTTGTAAAGATTCAATCAAGAGATTTAGGCTACTATATAATTAAGTTTACAGGTTTTTACCATCGCTTTTTTGGAAAATTTGTTTTACATTTTTTAAATTTAAGGACAATACAACTTTATGGTTTACCCTTCTAACGACTGTCAAGATTTCAGTATGAGATAAGTGTTGCAGGAATATTCCATATGTACTTTTTGTAACTATTTCATGTTCGACTAAAGTTATAGGCCTAAATGTTCGGAAACAGTCCAAGGATTGAATCCGCTAGGATGAATAAATAATGCTGTTTTATTTGTGTACATTTCACTTTTAACCCACCCCAATAATAGTTAAAGTGTACATAAATACATTATATATATATATTATATATATATATATATATATATATATATATATATTTTTTTTTTTTTTTTTTCAAAATGTTTCCCTCGACACAGAACTTTCATTACTTTACTGGCTGAATACACGTGCTTCACATTGGAAATTTTTGTGGAAAAATATTGCATATTTCGTGATAATATTGCCCTTTTAAAAGAAAATAAAAAATACTATTCTTCTACTTGACATGCCTTTGTAAAGTGCGTGGAAATTAACAATTTCGATGCAAAAAAATATGTGATAAATGGTTTTCTAATTTATTTTTTGTTTATTTTTAATTAAAAATTTTTATCTTGATGAATTCGGTCACCATTGAATGACCTTCACTCAAAGAGCTTTACCGTATGTTTCTTTTTAATTAAATTAAAAGTAAAACAAACTACAGATGAAGTTATAAAATCCATCATCATCTGTAAAGTTACTAAAAGGTTAATGATTTTGTTGTAGTATCAAAACTAAGAAATTAATCATTATAGAAATTAAACATTATATTCATAATGTTTTATGCATATTAAATAATGCATTGTTGAAAGCAAACTAGGGAAACTTACCGTGGAGTTTAAACTAAAATAGATGGAACAATATGCAGTGTGTATAATTCAATCATCAAATGTTGATGAGGAATTTCACAGTAAAATTATACAATTCTTTTTTTTTATCTCAGGCACAATAATGCAGAAATGCGCCCCAAACACAAAAACGGGTAGTTGCTTTTTCAATGTGAGTTAATCTTTCTCTTCACTCACCACCACGACAAGCTACGCTAACTAAGTGCTACAGAAATTCTTCCGAATTCATTTATAGTTTCTTTATTTCAAATTGTAAAATGCAGTTAGTAAAATTAACACATTTTATTGACTATTATTGACAGGTAAAAAATTAAATCTTATAATTTAAAATCAAAACAATAATATAATATCAGTCTTGATGAAAGATAACCTTTTTAAAGCTATTTTTTTATTCCTACTTGAAATTCAGAGTAGGTTAAAGAATAATTCTTTGAGAATGTCATGAAAACACACTGGTCCCCGAAGCTGCCTACGCGGATACTGACTCAGACTGGAGCGATAATAAGTCACTGTGGCCTACTTAACAAAACTGGATTCTCAAGCCAAAGCATTTTTATTTAAATTGCAGAAAGTGGTCAGATAAAAAATACAGTGAATTGGGGATTTAATCATATCACAAAAAGATTCGGATTACTGAAAAATAAAATTAAAGGATTTATAAAATAAATGTACTAAGCTCATTCATAATGGACTTTTTCCACAGGTTTGTATTCCTATTTCTAAATTTTATTCGAGTGATGAAAGTTATCAATATATGTAGCTAGCCGTTGCCCGTCACGGCTCTATCCATGACCGAATTTATTTGATGGATTCTCTTAGAGCAACGAAATATTCTTCCAAGAAGATTTGAATTGAAACATTGAGTAGTAGTGGACGGAAGCCGGAGCAATGGAGGAATTTTCAAAACTTTTTTTAGTGAACATCTATGAGGCACATCTTAGTGAGCACAGAGGAACGGCTATGTCACATTTTAACCCGCCTCCCAGGCCCTATTGTAATAGTGAAGTCCTAGCGGTGGGGAGGAGTCCTAAAGGACTTTATAAAATATATTTACATTAGTGTTTCTTAGTAAGCATCTATGGACAAAGAGGAACGTCCATATAAAATTTAGACACCGTGGGCCATATAGTATTTTGAAGTGATGTGGGGTAGAGCCCTAAAGAACTACTAAAACGATATTTGCAAAACCTTTTCTTAGTGAGCACCTATTAACAAAGAGGAACGCCCACATTAAATTTAAATCTCGTAGGATCTATGTTAATTTTGGGGTACTTTGGGGCGGAGCCCTATAAATGACTTTAAAGACTATATTTGCAAAACCGATACCAGCGTACAAAGTTTAATAAATTTCGCTCGGTAGTTCAATATATAAAAAATGCGTTTTTTTTATTCTCGCTATTGGTTCACCAGTTTTTTACTACTAATAGTTAGCAAGCAGCTAAGCTAGGAGGTTAGACGAACCTGTGTACAAAGTTTTGTATACATCATACCGGTGATTCTAGAGGAATAGAAAGTTTTGTGGAAGATTCCCGCGGTTGGATCGCGATTTCTTGGTAACGGTTTTTAGCGAGCTCATAAGAGACAAGACGAACCTGTGTTTAAAGTTTAAAGTAACTCCGTTCGGTAATTCCTGACATTTCGTGAGTCACTCATTCAGTGAATGAGTGGTATTTCTTTTATATAATATATATACATTGTGTTTCCATAAAGATGCAAATCAAGTTTTACATTAAATTATGGATAAAATTTAGACTAAATTTTTCATAATTTAATAACACGACAGTCGTCTTCGTAGCAATACTTTTAAGTGAATTATTTTCAACTTAAACTTTGTATATAAAATACAAGTATCGACTACCTGCAGTATCTTAGTTCTTATAAGGGAGTCGATGAATTTTGTTTCGAATGAATGGGTTTGATCAAAAGTGTTACCATTCGTTACTTCATCTTAGCATTCTTTCATCTTAGGTTTTACTCCAAGAACCTCACGAAGAATATTTATTAACTGAAAAATATTTCAAGAGTAGAAGTTTTGATATGTAATATTAGAATTACTAAATAGTGAAAATATTTTTCTTTATAATAAAATAACAACATGTAACGAGTTAAACATAAATCTGCTTGGTAGCTGAGGAGTTATAGTTTTCATTTTGAAATCCTGTGGTTGAGGTTGACAGTTTAATCCCGACAAAGCAATTATGAATCAATTAGCCATTTGGCATTGGAATAGTAATTTTTTGAAGTGATCTAATAAATCTTAATGAGGCTAGAATTTGGACCGCTCAGTATAAAAAGTAGTTTAATAGTTGTCGGAAGACAAAATTTTTTTGAAGTGTGGCAACCATGTTTAAGGGACTTTTTTAATAAGACTAGACAAATTAATTTTAGGACAAATTTTACTAGGGAAAGACAATTTATAAATTGCAATGGAAATATGTCCAATACAAAACCTCCTCCATCGTGCAGAGAAGTCGTAAACCACTTACATAAAAGATAATATAGCATTTTGATGACATAATTAAATGTTATTACACATAAATGGAAATTACAACAAACAGTTAATAAAGAGTATAACCACTGTTAAAGTGCCCATAAACCTATACGAAACAATATGCCATGACTGTAAGCGTTAAGGTTTTTTTACATAAATTAAGTTTGGGGTTGCAAAGTTCAAATTTCATTCATAAAAAAACCAACCAAGATGAATTTTTAAGTTCAATAGAACCTTTATTAAAAGTTCGACAGTTGTTCACTATTTTTAATATGCTTCTTTATCTCACTGAATTAAGATAACATTTGTTTTAATTTGAAAGAATAATATGATATAGTTTTTTTTGTTTGCTTTCTTGTAGCCTACTTTTAACGATAAAGAGAATTTAATTCTCCCTAAAACTAAACATTCAATTTTACTAATGTTTAAATTTATTCAAGGAACGAAAGACCAATGTTAAAAAAATTAAGTACGACTATTTAAAAGTGAGTTTTCCGTAGCTAGAATAAAGTTTTCTTTTTATACTTAACATTTTTTTAGATGATACACATATTCAATTACAAGATTTCCAAAAGCAAACATTTCGCGCCGGAAATATTTTCATAATTCACAGCCAGTGGTGTGACAGTAGGAAGGAGCTGCAGGTCACCAATTATCTATAATCGCGCCGTCAAGGTGTCAAGCGGAGTTATAGACCCCTTGACCTCCCAGTATTGACGGCCATTATCAGAGAATAATGCCAGACAAGAGAAATATGTCAAGCAATATAGGGTCTGTCATGCCCAAAAGTGATAGCCGGGTACTCCCGACTGAAGTTCATTGTTCGATATTAAGCAGTGTGTCATATAAATGCCTATAGAGAGATATAAAAAAATACCACTAAAAGTAAACATATTGTTACAAGATTTTGTGTGTGGTTTAGTTAAATGATAATTCTTTCAAAATTTTATATAACATTGGAATTAAACTTTGTCTACTTAGTGAAAATTATCTAATTTCCTTACTAACAATGTACTATTGTTACATTTAAACAATTTAGTGAACAGTTATAAATTGGCAGTTATAAATTCAGTTCCAAATAAAATACTTCATTATTTCACTCTTATTTATTCATCGCTTTTCGTACGTGCAGCTATTCACACAATGAAGTATCAAGCTGAAATTATCACGCAATCATTTACGTCAGTCAACTTGTGATCCCATACCGTGTAGGGGAAGGTCAAACTAACCGCCATGACCACCTATACCACAGTCGCATTGTACACTGACACCTACGAACAACAGGCAGTCGATATTGTGTAAATTGATCTCATTTCCAAATGAAACTTATAATATTTAGATATTTACTTGAGGTGTTTGCTGTCTTCAAATAAACGCAATTTAAACCCAAACATGCATTTTATAACAATAAGAGAGTTTTATAACAATAAGTTTTGTATTGCAGTATAGCTATGGTGTAAATTAATAAGAACTTGTTCTTCCAACGCGCACGATTCTATTGATGTGAGAGTAATTTGGATGGATAATTTGAAATTCATCAAGTCTTCGATGTTTTTCTCAGCTAACATAACTTGATGTTACAGTGTAAGCATGCCCATTATCGGATACAAAGATCCATTAAGCTGATGGTGCCCTTTGACAAAGGTAGATCCAGTAGTGCGATACACCAATGACAGACATCCTAAGCTTGAACCTGACAGCCAACAAAGTCATGTAATGTGTGTTTCTCATTTTTATAAAACCGTACATCCTTTGTATTAGAAGGTAAGTTTAGATTGTAAACGTAAAAATAAAACCACAAAGCAGGATCTAGAAGGGGGTTTATTGTGGCATTTCAACCTTTACAGCGACATAAATTAAACGTTATTGCTTTGTGGACATTACGGCTTTTTAATGTATGCCACAAGCTTTGGGTGACTAAGTCGTTTTTAAGTAGGATTACGAAAATAGAGGGTAATTAATTCATTGCATTATTTTTGGACCGATGCCAGTTTTAACAATTGATGTTTTATTATTTCAGCAAAGCATTATCCATTCAATGCTCAGAGTATAATGTGACCTTTATAAATGGATGCTGAAATGTCTGGCATACAGATTATTTTATATTGTGTTCAAAGTATGGAATCATATGCAGTATAAACATATTATGTTCATTAAGTGTTAAGCTAGCAAGTTTGAAATCTGAGAAATCAACTGTGAGATGAAAGCTATTTTATTTTATGACTGAGTGTCCAAGTAAGATGGGGGTCGGTCCATGAGGAGTCAATAGGAATTCTTAAACCTAAGCATAAGTTGGGAAAGGTGTCACTTTTGGACATGGTTTTATTTTTGCAGTTTGCTTTCAGCCATATTATTTAGAAAATAAAGACCTTTAAAATTAAGTACATTGACCGATATACTATTCCTAAAGACGGGCATAGAAACTCCTAGCTGGAACATGAGTGGACAGTCGGTTAGTTGGCCATTTAGAGGGCAGAGCGGACCCATGTCACAAGAGCACAGAGGTTGGCCCTCTGGATAGTCTAACGGCTGTCTGATGTTTCGTCTCTCCCCCTTTCTCTTTCTTCAATATCCCATTCCGGGGCTTAAGCAAAATGCCTATTAGAGGCAGATGTGCTGAATAGTTCGGCCGGGGTCTCCTTATCCACCAATAACAACAACAAGAATTTTGATTGCCCGATATTTTGAGGCTCTATCATCTATTTTAGGTCAGGTTTGTGTTAATGTACTATTACTAAGTGAGATTTTTTGGTTGATGTATATATCAACTATGCTTACGTTTGAGATTTGACTGACTCCTCATGGGCCAACCCTCCAGAATTGGACACTCCGTTATAACGTTACAAAATAGGTTTTTAGCTCTATATTGAACTCTCATATTCTTTAACTTTTAGCTAATGTTCAATAAAATATTAACCCATATAAGGACTTTTCGGCACCTTTGTTTATGCTAAAGAAGTTATACCGTGCACCTGATCAACATTTAAGGTATGAAGGTATGAGAACAAATACTGTAAATGATACACCTCAATTGGCAAACACGTTTTATTTCTTTCGTAATCATATTTCTTTCAAATTGTGTCTGTTTTTTCGGATAAAAACACATTAATGGCCAACAAATTCATATCGTCATATTCAAACTGTCTATATAAAATTAACCCTAAATATTTTCATAACAATTAAAATTCATCAACTATCAACACATTTGCAATTAATTGAAGATGTGATTTTCAGTTTAACAATTTTAGAAGCCCTGTCGTTATGGGTCCATCCTATGAACCCATACAAAACCGATGTGGGGATTTAATGCACCAGCTACATCTATTAAAACAGACTTTTCTAAAATAATTGTTCCTAGCACCAAAGCACCAATGCATTCGCAAAAAACACGTTGCAGTTTTCCCCAGGATTGAGTTTCTTGAACCTTGTAGGTATACAGTAAGACGGACAATTTAGTTGTTCATTTTACTGCATGAATAACAACCGTTTTCTGGATTGTAATTAGTTCACAAAGATTGTATATATTGAAGGCTTTTAAAAGTGCAAAAAATCTGTTAATATTTTTTGTGGGCTAACCCCAAAGTTGTGTTTGCCTTAAACAAAAAAAGGTAGACTACTAATGCAACAATGGACCATTCAACCATTTCGCCATGGACGCTGCGCTTTTTGTTTTTTTAACTTGTACGCCCCATCCTGGAATACAGTTTGCCAGTTTGGTCGCCTCATCAAATTGGTCATTCTGTGCAACTGAAACACCTGCAAACTCGCTTCATCAGCTTTGTTGGTTTGAAGTTGGGTTATGCCTACAGAGAGGTGCCGGTTCAGGAGCTTCGTAGTCACCTTGAACTTCCGTTCCTTTCAACTAGGAGGGCGGTAGCTGATTTGGTCATGCTCAAGAGGATAATAAACTATACAATACTGTCCTATACTGTCCTCCTGTTCGACCGACTAGGATTCCTAGTCTGTTCCTTCGAGAATTCCAAGCAAGGCAATACACCTTCACTAGCCCAATCCCTAGATTTTACCGCTTAGGTAACAGTCTCACAGCAGAGTTTGAAATTTTACACATGACCGATGGCCAGTTTAAGAGAGGACTCCGCCAAGTGCTGTAATGTCTTTGCCAGCTGATCTGCAAGAACATGTTTGCTTACTGCCAATGTTTGGTTTTTTTTTTCAAATGCTGCAAGTGTTATTACTGTTTATGTTTTTCTGTCAAGTTTGTAGTGTTTAAGTTATTTATTTGCACATTTTTTCACTTTCTCATGTATATAAAAGTGCACAGTGGATGTATGTATAGTATGCTCGATTTATGTCTTTGTTTAATGTTCTTTTCAAATGTTTGCATGTGTAATCTTGTTGATAAGCTTTGCTAGGCATGTATATAGTGTTTAAGTAATTTATTTACACTGTTGTTATGTACGTAATAATTATATTTCCAACTGCTCACACTTGTATGATTTGCATGACAGGTAATCATATTATTTATTTGCACATTTATAGTCTTAGCTGCCAACTTAAATGATTTGCATGTCTGGTAACTTAGTATTAATGGACATTCATCATGCATGTAATGGTTTTGTATCTTTCATCTTGAATGATTTGCATTCATACCTTTTCTTGTAAAAATTCTGTTCACCGTAAATATGAAATTAAAAAATAAAGAAATAAATAAAGAATACAAAACAAATTATGACAATATTAACGGAAAAAATGCATACTACATATAAAATGCAAGATTTTGACCTTTCATTGATTTGAATTATGTATCAGTGGTTCATTGTTTTTCTAAGAATATTTTAATTAAAATTAAATTCAATGATTCAACGTAAACAGATACTGAAATGATAGTTATTCCATTTTTGTATTAGTAATATGATTATAAATATATATTTGTCTTATAAATTGGCAACTACATTTTTTACTTAATATTTTAATAATTGTTGAAATAATTTACAGTTGGGAGTTGATTACCCAAACAGTAAAATATCTAAACCCCCAAACGGCCTAATTCATTATACAGTAAAGGAAAAAAACTGTTGCGAAACGTATGTCATAGCTTAGGCATCTACGAATGTAAATAAATGTGAAATATTTTTTATCTTTTC
The DNA here is from genome assembly GCA_030545055.2 of Neoaliturus tenellus. Taxonomy (NCBI): domain Eukaryota; kingdom Metazoa; phylum Arthropoda; class Insecta; order Hemiptera; family Cicadellidae; genus Neoaliturus; species Neoaliturus tenellus. The sequence goes on from CM061532.1 coordinate 171,556,657, forward strand.
TTATCAAAGCATATAGAGTGTTGAGTTTAATCTATCTTCTTATTTCTAAAAGTTTTTCGTCTGTTACGTCCCTTTTTCTCTCGACCTACTGAACCGATTTTTAAGATTGAAATGTCATTTTAAAGCTTAGGATGGGATGCGAGTAGATAGGAGTTTTGCGAGGGCAAAACGTAATTAAAAAGGTCATATCGTTTCAGGCTTAGCCCCCCTCTCCTTCTATTTATTTCTAGAGGGCGCTTTAAAATGTTGACCAACTTTTATTACAAAATCTTTAATGTGAATTGTAATTTAACAGCTGATTAAACTTACCTTTTAATGAATTTTAAAGCCAGATAGTATAAAAAAAGAAAGAAGAAAAATAGATCTCTGTCACTTCATAACCAACATGTATGTACTTTAGGTGAGTTTCTCTCTCACATAATCATAAAATGCACAATTTTGTTCACGGGCCACCTCATTGAGTTAAAAACGTCAATAAACTGTTTAGTGGTTATAAATGGCAATTTTCGTGTCTGATTACCCGAGCAGTCTGATTATCCCAACCGCCTTTGGTCTCAATTACTTCAGGTATCGATTATCTACTTTAAAAAAATCTTACAAAATAAATTAATCAAATTTAAAATCGCAATATGTGACTATTTACGTTTTAAAATAAGTGTGTTGTAGAGTACTTCCGTCACAGCAAAACAGTAACTTGGTGTCCCGTTGTTGAACAGCGCTGCCGCGTGTCGTCGGATGCAGGGCGTTGTACACACGGTCCCGGCCGAGAGGAATGTGGAGCCTCGCCGCGGATTTTGGCAGTTCCCCAGGGTGGGACGACGCGGCGTGGACAATAAGTTACCGTGGCCTACATCGCGGCGCGGAGACAACACCAGAACCCACACACCGCCACACCGCCACACCGCCACACCGCCACGCCATCGTCATTAGCATGATGATGCGAGCGATCGAGATAGTTCTACATATGCGAGACACGCTCATATACGACAGAGTGGTGTTACAAGCTAGCCTTTGACTGGTGTAAGTGCGTACACCTATTGAAAGAATCACAATGGAAGACTGTGCATAGAGAACTTGTTTGTTTGTCATACTCATTTTGTACAAAGAGTTGCGTAATTTGATGTTCTTTTAACAAAGCGATCTTTTCCTACAAGCAAAGTTTTAAAAGAATTTTGCAAAATGGAGCCTAGACAGCAACATTTTAACATAAATTTATAACAATACAGTCTTTCAATTAAAATTTTTTTCATCCATACAAAAACATAATAACTTTTTGGCATTTAATTACTTTTTAAGTATAATAATATAATTTTTATTACATCAACTTATGACAGCATTGACCTTAATATACGGTATAATCATAACTTCTCTATATTATTCTCCATGTAATTTTCATGGATCTGATTTAGAGGCTGCCATCAACATATCCATTGATAAATAACTCTAAGTCAAGTTCCGTAATGCAGGTCATTTGTATCAGACTAGTGTGGTGATTTGCGTTGGACAGGAATGCAGCGTTTCGTTCTCATATTCTGACAACCTATTTTTCTCTGAAGCTATGTTATCGTCTGGATTTAGTTAATTTTTAACGTTAATTTAGTTAAAGTTTTATTAAAATAAACGAAATGGGACTCATACACTACAATGTGTGCAAATTTAATCTCTTCTACGAAAAAAAACAAAAATTTTTGCATACATATTATTTATTTAGGGTTTTAATAAATATTAAGCAATTCTAAAAGCCACCAAACTATACACTTAGAGAAACCCATGTGAAAGATACGGAAGATACATAGGTTATGTCTAATAGTAAATCTTGGGTTCTCATGGTTAGAAGGGCTACATTTAAAAATATCATACACTGGAAAAATGAAACATACGTCAGTTGCATGTTGTTTCATCTTGCCTTTTGTTGTAACTAGAACACCAGGACTAAATAACATGCCTGGTCGTGTTTCTGTACCATGAAAATGATAGAATGAATCAACCAAGCCAGCCGTCAGTCTGCTCGCACCTTCCTAATGCTGGCAGTAGGAATTACCATGGTTAGCTGGATGAAAAAATATGAATGCCCGTCATATAGACAAAGTTCAATACACTGCTGAAACATACGTAAAATACTTTTAGACATATTTTAATAACTTGTAGTTATGTCGTTTCATCTCTAACCTGTTTTTTTGTTTTTTTTCACCCTTATATTGTAGTAACCACATTTCATTTATTGTCTTTCGTTGTAATTAATACACACAAACAATGATGAAAACCCCGTATTAACATATATAATACCATTTGGCTAATATTCTCCACAAAATTTTCTATAAATAAATAATGATTTTGTTCAAAAGTCTGGACAACGACTTGACGATGACTAAGGAGTCGAATTCTCATGCCGGCAGTACACTATCGCCGAATCAAGGCGAGCAAGGCCGAGCACGATAGTGTACTTGGTGTGCTCGGCTCTGCTCGTCTTAGTTCGCCTTGGTTCGGTTCGCCCGTGTTCGTGCTCGCCTGTGCTCCGCATGGAGTCGGTTTTTCGCGCGAATCAAAGGAGGCGAGCAGACCCGAACAGAGCCGAGCACCGAACACGAATCCTCCCAGTACACACTCGCTTGAGTTCGATTGAGATCGCCTCTGTTCTTTCGTCGTGTATGTGTATTTTCCCGTTGTTAATTCCTTGTTTATACTTTGTTTACCGTAGTAGATATTCAAAGTCCGTTAAGGACATTCATGAAAAGTTTTCGACCTCCACACTTTTGGCTCAACCAATAATTCCGTAAACATTTTTAGCATTGTTTACCCGTAAGAAAAGTGTTAAATTCTGATTAAAATCAATATTTGGACTCCAATATGAATAAGTAAAATAATTATTGGTAATCATTTAATAATTCGTAGTTGATCAACTACAAACATTGAATAACCTCTGTGTGAGGAATAAATGGTTTTATTCATTCTCTGTTTCTTTCTTTACGGAGGTAGTATGGAAACAACAAATGCCCATTAATCTATACAGACGGGGAGCTATTCATGTAAATGATAATGTGCGAAAACAAACAATAAATAAATGAATGTTTTACCTCATTGAACGAACACGCAAAACATAATACAATCATAGCACGAGGGGTAAGTGAAACATCGGGGGAGGCATGGAGGACGGAGACCAAGAGGGCATGGGAGATGGGGGGTGAGCATGGGAGGGTACAAGGGGCAAGATGGGATTTGGTAGTACAGAGGTAGTTCGGCTTGGGGGGCATGGGGCCACGGGAGTATGGAGGACAGAGGGGACACGGGGGCATGGGGGTACGGGAGTATGGGGGAATTGGGGGGGTCGAGGCACATGAGTAGTTGGACATGTGGGAGGCATGGGAGACATAGGGGGCATGGGGGGCATAGGGAGCACGGGAAGAACGGTGGGCATGGTGGAACGGGAGCATGGGGTAACGGGGGCCAAGGGGAAGGCATGGGGGTGCTGGGGCATGGGAGGATGCAAGGGTCAAGAGAATCTTTGGTAGCACGAGGACACAGGGAAGAACGGTGGGCATGGGAACACGGGAGGATGGGGGGCAGAGTAGAACCACAGCCATGGGGGTACGGGAGCATGGAGGGCACGGGAGCTTGGCAGCTTGGAGCTTGGAGGGCGGGGGCATGGGAGGGCACCAGGGACATGAGTGGCTTAGGTGGCACGTATGTAGACAGGGGGCACGCGGGAGACATGGGAAAGGCTTCGGGGACATAGGGGGCATGGGAGGCACGTGGGTCCCTGGGGCATATGGGGGTACTAAGCACGGGTCACGCGGGGGGAACGAGGGACACGGAAGGACGCATGGGGAACATGAGGGGCATGTTGGGCACAGGAACATGGAGGCAAAGGGGTTCAGAATATCGTTGTGTACAGTGTTAATAGGCTAATAACCATTTTGTCATGTTGAATTGAACTATTTTCATTATTTGAGTTACGAACTCATCACTTACATGTTTAAGATTAAAACTATTTTTATTGCGTCCGGCAGTTTAGTTGTGTATGAATTTTCATTTTCCCACAAAATAGACTACTGTACGTAATGCAAGGGAAAGTTGTATCAAAGATTAGGTAATATTTTGTAAGAAAGTCCAAGAGTGTAAATTCACAGTATAGCTTGAGAAGAAATACATTAACAGTGCAAAGGGGTGATGAATTGAAACTTACTTTTGGAGATAGCATCACCATTTTAGATTTTTAGGGGCCTCTGCCCCTACAAGCCCCTAGTAATTTGATATTATCTATCAGGATTTAAAATTATTCATCTAGTAAATACTATCATCGAAAGGTCTTAGATGAGCTTGTATATTATGTACGGATAGGAAGAGTACTAAATATTTTTAAGAAAATAAAATAAAAAACAAAAACTGCATATGTATTAGCATTATATCGACAAAACTGTAATCTTTAGCAAATTTCCCTATAGGAAATACGCTATTACGGTAGTAGCCATGGTAAGACCTAAGCCCGGGACCACTTTATATATATATATATATATATATATGTGTGTATTTCCTATAGGGAAAATATATATATATATATATATATATATATATATATATATATATATATATATATGTGTCCGTGGTACTGATAACTTTTGAAGGGGACCTCCGATTTTGATGAAATTTGGTATGGAGGTGTAAGACCAGGTCTATTTTCATGAGTTCGCAAACCAGCATTGTCGGGTTATGGGAACGGGGTTTTATGGGGTTTCAAAGGGGTCAAAAATGGGTTTTTGTCATTTTTGGACCTTAATTTTTAAAATTCATCAATTTTAACTGAAACCATTTAAAAGAGCTTAAAAAAACAAACAATTTGGTATTTTCAATTTTTATCATAGCATAACTGGTTACGGGGCAAATCCAATAATGTGTTTTCCATGTTATTCTTACGGGAAATCAAGAAAACCCTATATCTAGCTTATTTATTGACATAACTTAATCAAATTTGGTATGTACATTATCTATATAAGGTTTAACTTATACTTGCTTACAAAACCCATATGGCGGCAAACCTACATACTCATCCCCATGGGGTTTATGGGGAAAATAAAAAATTGCCAGAGTTTGATACAATTTTGTGTTTACATTCACCAATTATTGATTAAATTAGATTTTCTAACAACACCCAATGGCAGAAAACCTACATACGCGGTCCTATGGTGTTTTTATGGGGAAAGTAAGTAATCTGAAAATCCATTGGAAATTCGCTGAGTACGCAGGTCTGCTGCGACGGGGGTATATAGATATAGAAGATGTCATTAACAATAAAACGTATCTTCCATATGAGTTTAGTTTGTTTTTGCCTTTTAAAAGAAACAGCCTGTACTACTACTACTACTGCTATTAATACATTACATATTTATGACAAAAAAATAATAAATTAAAAACTATTTGTTGTCATTTTAAAATACAAACATTTCATCAACAATCATCATGTAACTCACCAAAAGTATTTTTAAATAACTTCAAGGAAAAATATATAATACTTCTATATAACACCGGGTGAGTTTCCTAAAATAATCCAATAGCTAACATTTTTATTCTATATCTGACAGTATACTTCTTATGGGCTACCCCCTGTAGTTTTTTATGTTTCTTTTAGCAATGTATTTCACTTGTTAAAATTTCTCACCATTTTTTCAATATGGCGGCAAACTTTAAAATTTCTTATGGAACACCCTACATTTTATGGTGGTTTTGAAATTTTGATTTTTTTCTCTAAACCTGTCGGTTGGGGGCTAGAGGCAATTAAATTTCACATTTAGTTCCATAAGAATAACATGGGGCTAGCTTTATCTGCCCATATCTCCGAAACCATCGATTAAATTAAAAAGCACTCTAGAATAAAAATATCTTAAATTGATGTTTTAAGAATAATAACAAGAATAATAATATTAATAATATCGATTTTTTATGAAATTTTATTTTTATCCGCCAAATTGGAAAAAAGTTAATTTATTCGTAAATGATAGTTTTATGGAGTAAAATGTTCTCGAAACATAATTCTGAGACATTTTTATTCTAGAATATTTTTTTATTTTACTGAATGTTTTGGAGATGGGCAGATAAAGTTTTCCCCCTGGCTTTTCTTATGAAACTAAGAATTAACTTTAATTGGCTCTAGCTCCCTAACCGGTAGGTTTAGAGGAAAGTGTCAAGGATTAAGATGTCTTAAAATTACATGAAAACTTAAAAAAACACCATAAAATGTAGGGTGTTCCATAAGAAATTTTAAAGTAGGCTGCCATATTGGAAATATGGCGGGAAAGTTTGAAAAGTTATATACATATTTGAAAGCGACATAAAAAAGTGAAGGGGTCCCTCATAAGAAGTATACTGTCAGATATAGAATAAAAAACTATTGGATCACTTTAGGAAACTCACTCGGTAGGCCTATAATATCAAGGGACAACTAGTCATTGGCGCAGTCTCCAACACTCTTAACGATTTTAATGAAAAAAACTATTAACTATTTTATAAACTGTACATCGTTTGTTATCATTTTAAGGTCAGTTGGTCTAGATTTTAAAATTGATAGAGGAGCAGTAAGTCAAGTGCTGAGAGATATTATATTCTGTGGACCCTGAAAGATACCGTAACATCATTTTTATTTTAGTAGAATGCCAAGTTTATATTTTTAAACAAGTTAATAATTATTTACAATTTTAAATAAATAATTTTTAAACAAGTTGGCCAAAAATGTCAATATATAAAAGACTTGGCAAAGTTATAATGTTGGTTCTTGAAAACTCCTGCATGATTCAGACTTTTTTATCCCTTTTATGTCGCCCACATCTACTTATATCAATCATATAAGTAACCCCCTTATACATGTAAATTTCCTTTTTCATCATTGTGTTAATTATATTAATTTATCTCCTCATTTTCCTCTACACAGGAGATATCCTTTACTATTGTCTCTTGTATTTCTTTTATCCTGTTTACTACCTCTATGACTTACCACATTTATCATGTTAGAATTTTGTATATTTATTGTCCTTTTTGTATACTAGTATATTTTGTATATTATTATTTAGGTTAAGCATGAAGAATGCACACTGCCTATGTACTGACAAACCCTTAACTTTTGTCTTTTGCATATATTTTGCTGAATGTCAATCAATGCTTGATGACTCTGATCATTTCAGATTTTTTTTAGGAAAACACGTATTATAAAATGTGAGTATAGTGAGTGTCAAAAAGAATTTCAGAATTTTTCCAGTTAATTAATTGTACAAAAACAAATAAATCATCAAAGTAAGTATTAAAGTATCATATTGTCAAATGGCGGCAATTAAAAACATAATTCATATTTTTATTGTCTTAAAAATTTAATGGTGATGTTCCCCATTCATTTCAAGTTTTCTCTAAATGACATAGTTAATGATGTGGCATTGGTGGCAGAGTTAAGTTGTTCATTCTGTATATGTAAGTATGTACACTTTACATATACGTTACAAGAATTTAATTATTTGTTTTTAGTAAAAACCCCCGTTAGGCGTAGACATAACACATACATTTTTACACTTCTTAAAACCAAGACCTCGTTTGTAACAACGATGGTTATATGGTTAAGTGAAGATGAACTTTGAAGAATTCAATAAAGCAGGTTATTTTGGCTTGGTGTCAAGACTTCCTTTATTCTATAAATTTATTGATATTGCTAGAGCTAGCTGTCTATGTTTAGAATATGATATTATCCAACACTCTCTGTTTAATATTCTCTGGATGAACTTCAAACAAACCTGTCCCTTATGAACATTGAAGGCGCATCATTAGAAATAATATTAATACAAGTGTTGTTATGAACATTCTACAGAGAGTTTTCTTCAGCCAATTTATATATCAATAGGCAAGCATAAAAATTGTCCTCCCTTTTCTTGGCTTTTCTTTCTTGGCCATCGTAGAAGAAACCCGTGCATTCAGTTAGAATAGCTGTGTCCTGTAGATTTTCAGAAGTTCATTGTTAATTAATTACACCAGCCTTCAGGGCCACTCTTTGCGGGCTTTGAAGTTTCAATGGCAATCTTATGGAAGAACGATAATTAATTGAATCATTATATTTTTACAGTTCTTGCAATTAAAGAAGATAGAAAAACAGGAAGAACATATAGTTCAGTTATAAAATATTTTGGAAACTAATTCGGTCTAGAACATTTAATATTTTAGTCAAACTTCTAACAGTGCGTGATCAAAAGTGCCTTTAAGTTCAAGCATGATTCTTTTTCTACTTTTTTCTCACCTTGTGTGCATCGTAGGAGAGATGCGCGAATATGATTAGAGCAGTAGTGCCCTATAAATGAGCAGAATTACATTGTAATTAACATCGGGCCCCAGGGCTATGCCCTACAGGCTTTCGAATTTTCAAAACATGGTAATCTTAGGGGAGAAGGGAAATTTAATGGAACATTAGACAAATTGTTTCAATTACAAATTTTAGAAATAACAGGATGAACAGATGTTTCAGTTACCAAATTTCTTTTAACTAGTCGTGTCCAGATAATTTAGTATTAAATAAATGTGCAACCTTATAAATTTCATAAGATTGAGGTTTCTTTTTTTAAGTCAACACTAAAATCATTAAACCTCTTGTACTTTGTACTAATATAAATTTTCTCACGCTTGATAATACTGATCTCGATTTGTTTCTTTATATATTTTAAGTTATGAAAGAAGATCATTAAGTGAAAATCGTCTATCTTAGTTCATGGGTTTTTATCGTATAGATGCCGAAATTAAGAGTAGATTCTAGATAATCTACATACTATATCGTTAAGGTAAAATTTGTCTCATAAATTATATAGATAACAAATTCTCATAACATAATAAATAAAAATATCCAAACATTAAAACAATTATAATGTTTTCTAGGTTCTATTAAAATCTGCAAACGAAAGCTTGGTGTTCAACCAAGGTAGTAGGCTACTTTGGTGTTTACCTTTAAGTGAGTGATACTAATTTTGCTTACTTAATGTAGTTTTTATGAAAAACGATTAAAGTGTTTAAACAAATGAAAACATTTATTTTAGTGTTGTATCTTTATTTGAAGAAAAGGCATAAAGTAAAATTTTGCTCAAGGTTACATACTACATTCTCATGGAGATATTGAATTGTACTATCCACTACATTCTTTATTTGACAAAGAAAAGATTTGAATTGTGCGGTTTAATCAGGGACGTGAACATCTTTATGTGGAGCTCAGTGTTTGCGTTTCATTAGGATTCTTTAAATACCTGAGAACAGCTCACTACTTTTTCAAATAAATCTCAATAAAACTTTATATATCGTGAAATATATGTTTATTTGTTTATATATCTATTATTTGTTTTATCTTCTTAAGCAATTAGAACATTGAACAATAGAACAAAATGGATCTCAGTTTCCTTTCTTTTTTAACATATTTAATATATAACGTCAATGCAGTACTTTAAAAGATTTAAATTAAGAGAGTAGTTTAAAATCGCTTAAAAAATATTCTCATAAGTATTATTCAAAAGACACTTAAAACTGATTTTAGTTTACAACATTTCTCATAAAATATTAAATATCAGATTAGTTTTAAAAGTATAATTTCAAGCTGACATACATTACAAATTTATACGCTATAAAATTGTATAACTTTAGCTTTCAGTTATGAGAAATAATTCAATTATATTTTTCAGTACCTTATTTTTAGATATTTTTTGTGCATCAGGATTTAAGACTTTTAAGCCATTATAGTATAACATATTATAATACCTAAGAAAGGGACTTTGTATGAGATGAGCAATGTACTCAATTTGGTCTAAAATAAATAAATTGATTTGAAATAAGTTAAAAAATAATATTTTCGTAAGTTATCATACACTTTGTAAGTTTTTTAGTACAGTAATATAGACAGTTACCTTTATAATACTACACTTTATACGTGTCATAACATTATTACATAGATTTTCCTCCCGAAATAGTAATAATGATTTTTTTATTTTATTTAACACATATTTATATTTTCAAAGTGTTTATTAATTTTTAATAAATCGGTAATTAATTCAAGTATAAAGGCTGTTTATAAAAATTATGGTAAATTTATGGGATAGATAAAATAGTGGTATGCTGGCAGCATTTACTTTCTATTTTATTTTTATCTCATTATTTTTAGAATTTATAATTTTACAGTAATTATTTGTTTCTCAGCCAAAATGGCGACTGAGACTTCTCATTAGGCGACTAATTAAACAATACTTTTGGGATCAGATTTAAAAAAGTTTTGATTAGGTTGGCTTTTGTTGTTATTTTTATTTTTTATTGGCTAAATATACTTATCCAAACCATTTTACTGCATACTAAAGGTACATTGAACACTGTAATATATCATTCTGTTATATCAAGAAAATAGGCCTACTAAGATAAAACAACACATATGTCACTGTCAAAAATGCTTGCATAATACCAATACTTTACATTCTTTATGGATGAAACTATCCGTATTGTTTTAATCCTTTAAATAAACATTTTTGGAGTATTTAATATACCTGGTCAATTCTTGAGTGAGTTAAACGTTAACATCTAAACGCAATCTTTCTTAAATTATACCTAATTGTACTGGTTTCAACGTTACTGAAAACCCCGTGATGGTACATACTATATAGGCATACGGTTTCCGTTCTTTTCTTGAATATTAGGCCTAGTCCATACAATTTTTTAGAAAATAGATTTTTTTACTCAATTATAATAATTTATTACTTTTATATAAAATAAACTTTGAAGATTAGTTGAATAATGTAATAACTATTTTAAATCACATTTTATAGGTGGTACACCACCATTTCATTGATTTGTTTATTATTATAGCTTGTAAAATATCGTTATATTATTGAAAATATGTTAGACAGTTTTCCGCGCGATATTTATTTAAAAGACAAATCGACATTACGCAACAAACTTATTAGAAATAGATTATTACAATATTGACTTGTTTATAAATGTTTAATTTTAGTTTTTTATCTATTTTTGTAATTTTATAGCTATTCAGCCTTTTAGCGATATTTCTACTGGTCCTGGTCTACCACAACGACTAATGAATATGTAACCAATAATTAAATCATAGGAATAACTTAGTTGAGAAAAAAGGTGTTCACTCACCAGACAACTTGGATGTAAATATAACTTTCAGTTGTTTTGTTGTAATGTACACTCTTTCAACACTTTAATCTTTTGATAAACTTACAAGAAACACTTAACGGTAATGATACACTGAGATGTACAGTAATGAAATTGTAACACAATTATTCAAATAGATAATTTAATGTGAGATTTTAATATTATATTGTCATTAAGGTCATATTTTCCAATTTGTTTGCATCATATTTTCCACCCGCGACTTTTCTACGAGCTGCCGGCGCGTAGTTTCCACGGAAGTGCCGCGCGCGTAGCCGACGCTGTACTGAGGAGAGACTATCAGCGACGAGTTTAGTTGCTGACACCGCCGTGTGGAGCGCCCGAGCGCTGCCTACGCACTGCTTTTAGATCCTGTCTACGTCAGAGGTCCCTCCTTCCTTGTGGGAATACTTATGTCCAAGTCAATCGTAATCCTCGACCTCCTTTTTACGGTTATTAGTTTCCAGCTGAAAATGTTAGTTTTTCACATAAATCCGTCTGTTTTGCTGCTTCACTTGCTAAATGCAGATTTGTATTCATGATTCACAAAATATCGCAAATCTCCGAAAAAATAAGTGTTTTTTTATTTATTTTTGTTTTTTTTTTATAAAAAATCATGATATTTTTTTAATATCATGATTTCATTCTTAAATGAATCATTCATGCATAAATGATTTCATCCAAACGTTCAAAACAGCTTATTTCTGGGATAAAAATGATATATCTACATTTCTCAAGACTATAAACAAACTTAACTACAATTAAAAATGAACTGAAAAAACGCTGGAAACAGATGACTAAACTGTCAAATTACAAACCATGTACAAAACTTTACATAAATTCTTTACAAAAATTAATTTTTTCATTGTAGCCATTTACTGAATGATTCTATAGTAAAAGAATATAAGTTATCGCTATCAAGAGTACTTAAGACTGATGGTTATGATTGCTCATGTAAACAAAGTAGGGAATAAAAAATGTTTGTAATGATCAATTTATTGTAGTAAAATCAATTTTAACAATAAACAAATTTTCTTTGCAAACATTTTTTGAAAAATAAATAAATAATAAACTGAAAAAAAACTTGTAGTAAAATAAACTGAAGAAGTAAACCCCACTTGTTCATTACTGTTTATAAATGCAATTAAGCAATGTAATACCAAAGTGTAGAGCCTTTAGGGGTATAATAAACATCCCAAAACTCAAGTGAGCCCATTGTGAAGAGATTGAGTTGAGCGAATTAACTTGTACACCAACAATTCATCATACTTTTGTTTTGAAGACTATAAAACAATAAAAAATGTGTAGGATTACGGGAAAGTGAGGTAAACAGACCAGAATCCAGTAACTTCTGCCTTCTCTGTGGCCGGTATCATATATCTGTAAAAGTCCTCTTCGCGAGAAAACTCAACGGTCCCTAATACAAATGTGGTGTTTAAATACTAGTTTATGATTTAAAATATATAAATAAATAAATACGTTTATATTTGTATACGTATACCAACATATTTCTTGTAAATACTTGTTGAATATTAAAGCTCTATAAAGCAACTAAAGGTGATTCGTTTACAGTGGAAATATTCTATATAGTATCATAAAATGAAATAGCAACGGAAAAATGGCCGACATTGAGTGCACAGCCGGGACTGAAATGAGCCCTGTACCATCGCGCAGCATCCACTTGAACCGCCCTCCGACGATTCTCGTTGTAATAGTTTATGTATAATTTGAAGTAACTTCTTTTTATAAGTCTATATAATCTCTTCTTCCCTCACTTAGACCTTTTAGAGAGTTATTTTTTATTTGACTGGCTAAGCAATCAACATTAAATTAAAATAATCAAGTCTTATACTATCGTAATAGTCCTATTATGTTATTGTAGTCCTACTTCTATAATATCATATTTCATAAATATTGTGTATGTGATTGCTTTAAAATTAATTTTACATCGGAATTTTATTTTTGAAGAAAGAGAATTTCATCAATTCTATCATATTTTCAGAAGAAAACTATGACACATCTAAATCCACTCTGGAAAAGTATAGTAAGCCATTTTGACATAACTCACATCTGTTAAGGGTTTTAGGCGTCTAAATAAGTAGGCTAATCTTGAAAGGTGAGTTGTTACGCAAGTGATGTGTTTGTCAAAACTCAATAGACCATCTTTGAAAAAACAAAAAAATGTTACTAAAATATGACACAACATTTTGACTAAAAGTTAAAATTTTGCGTTTAACTGTAGTTAAATTTATACTGTTCATTTCAAACCAGACAGTTACTTTATTTATGGTATCATCTACTAGCTCACATATTTTACCTGATTATTATTTACACAAGTTAACAATTTTTTTCATCTGAATATTGGATTGTTTGTTGTGGCTTAAAGATATTTAGATCATTATTGGCGATTAATTTTTAAAGTGAAGGCCCAAAATCGAATCTGGTGGAACAAACATAGGCTACTATATTAAAGATTAATTGAGTTGTACAATTTAAAACATTATTACCATTATTTTACAACGCAATATTGATAAACAATAAGGAAATTTTAATATTTGGAACTTCTAAAACACAGAAGTTATATAAAATAATTTTTAATTACTTAATAAACTTTTGTAAATGTAACATTTCTTTTGGTATAACATTATTTTAAATGGTTTAACAAGCGTTTCTCATTAAGTAAAATTATTGTGCCGAAAGAAATCGAAATACTTGCTTCATAATTATTTACATGAATGCACTTTAATAAATTGACTAATTGACTAATCATTACCGGTACATGCGAATATAAAGAACTAAAAGACTTATGACCCCTGACCTGGGTCCAACACTGTTGTGGTGGCGTACCTGTTAACCTGTAGGACCAGCTGTATTTTCAATGAAACATGCAACACATAAATGATTTGATTATTGCGTGATACAGTTATTACGTGTACATTTTTTTTACGTAAACTCGTTGTGGTGGGAAATGAGCTAAATGATATATACGTTTCTCAAGTATCACTAATCCCGATGGTGTAGTATGTTTGTATAAATTTTAAGTCCATTTTAAACTGTTTAAGAAATAAAAAATATCAACAATTGTAAAGGGAAAACATTTTTATAACACACTCACTTTAAGTAAGTGTGACATTTACAATTATTTACATATTTCAAAGGGATACAAAAAATATCTTTGATTTATTTGGTTTTTAATTAATTTATTCACACTGTCTATTAGTCATAGACCTGTTTTTCAATTAGATTATACATATAGGCTATTCACTAAAACAATCAATGAAATTTATTTTTGACACTTTTAACAAACAACAACAACAAAATCAAAACTTTTTCGTTTTTTAGGACAACCGGCTAACAATACAATAATTTATTCATGTTACAAAGTCCTGAGCTTCATTATTAATTATTGACTTTTTATTTTCTTTCATGAATTGAGACAAAACAACATATAAATTTATTTCAAAAGCTTTAGGATTTGTTTCTAAAATGTGTTTTCTATGAAATGTCGTTTTTAGCCTTAAATAGTTTACAGCCTTAATTAAAAAATCACTATATTGTAGTTTATTTCAAATAAAGAGCAAATTAGTGAATGTTTTGTATTACATGAATGTCATGATTCGCTGATATTATTATCACCAACATTGGTTGTTTATGGTTTTATGTAAATTATTCTGAAATGAGTACAGAAATTTCTAATGATAAAAATAATTAGGTAAGTCCTTATTTTGAATATGTCAGGTTAATTTTGTAATGAGTATTTAAGTAAATACATAATTTGAGTGTGACTTTTTCAAGAAATAATATACTTTTCAACTTTTTTGGTTGAGTGTTTGTTGAATAATTCACCTTCAGTTCAGCCGGTGGAAGTAGCGATAATGGAGTGAGGATTAGTGGGTGAGGGGATCAGTGATCAGCTGTCGCAGCAGCCGGCGCGGCGTTGCATAGTGTGACGTGACGTTTCAGGATCTTCACTGGAGCAGACACGACCCTAGAGCGAAGCAGATTTATATTTCTATGTAGTATATGCATTAAAAGTATCCTAAATTCATGTTTTTAATTATGTTTCTAGCAAAATACACGGTTCCACGAAATTGTTCAACGTATCTCATTGAAATGGTTAGATATTTAACCAAAACAGTGTGTAATTTAAAACGTTTTAACTTGGATAATTTTGAAATTCATGTAATGAAAGATAAGGTTTACGCTATGCTCTTCATACAGTAATAACATATAAAACGCTTTTATTACAATACTTGTATACGCACATAATTTAAAGTTAATAACAAAGAGTATCAAGTGTATTAAAAACTTATTTTATAAGTAATGTAGACAAAATTATACTTCTAAACAATTTGCTAAAATTATCATCAATTTATTACTATAAATTGTCAAAAATTAAATTATCGGAATCAAATGGTGTTTGGATTGGGTATGTTTTTACTGAAATAATATTTTAAGTCAAATAAGTTTTCAGTTCTTTATAGCGTTAATGAACAATTTTAGCTACATAGCACACCGTTTTCAAGAGTCTCCCTTGAGTATTCACCCAGATCTTTAGTTCAAGCTCTATGTTTTTGTATGGACTTCGTGTTTTTTTTTTCTTTCTTTATGAATTAAAAAAAAGTCTATGTGTTAAGAGATTAAAAATTTTACGATATAAAGTAATATTTTTCATTATTCTATCTTAGATTCAAAGTAATGTATTGGGTTAGTGAGCACTAAACCCAGACTACTTTACCCAGAGTATAAAAGTAGGCTATTAGTTTAGTAAGACGCATGGATACCAGGCGAGTCCCACACAACGTACTTAGAGGATTCTAGCCCTTATTGAAAAAATAGTATGTGAACGAAACATGAAAAAGAATAAGATTCCTAAGATTTTTTTACCATACAAGAAAGGACATAAATAATTTTGAATATATAATGTGAATAAATATAACAAAAATCAATATTATTGAAGAGTGTTAAAGGTTTGTCAAAATAACAAGAATTTATTTCTGAAATATTATTCATATTAGTATTTTTGCGAATGAGCTACTTTATGTATGTTAGAAGGTATATTGATCTGCCAGTGAGTGTTCGTCCTTCCTAAATCGGATTTGGTTGTGGTTTGAACCATCCAGTGAATATCTTTATTCTCACATTTCATTCATTGCATTTCTATTTGAAATCAAAAACAACGCTCATCAATTTTTTCCAATCCTTTAAAATTATCTTCATAGATGAGATTAAAGCTGTTTCATATGTTTGAAAAAAATCAAAATGGGCCATAATAATTTACAATAACTGACTCAACTGTAATTTACAATAATTGACTTCAACTTTAAAAGTAGGTAAACAACTTATGTATGACGAACTACCATAAACTATAGCCTCCATTGGGATGTTATAAATTGTTTTACACTCATTGCGTTTTATTACTGTGTTGAGATGTTTCAATCCAGATTTTGAATTTATGTGTAATAGTGGCCCTTGGTAACGGGCAGTAGAGATTATTTTTTTTTTTTTTTTACTAAAACACAAGAAGAAAAATACTGTGATGTATCCATTTTACCTGAGACGGAAAAACATGTATTGGACATCTGGGATATTAAGTTAATAATTATGTTTCCTGGCTTCATGCTAACAGTAAGCTATAAAAAACCTCATAGTAAAGACTGTGTTTGTGTAAATGTTTGTGGCATTATACCCAGCTATGTTGTACGAAATAAGTAAACTTCACTATGATTTTTATGGTCGTTGCTTGGAACCTCCCCTTTCATGCACGCAAACCGTTACCATCACCTCGGAGGCGATAAGTTGGCAACTCGCAGTAGGCCTACATCTAGCGTGTGCTCGGGAAAGGTTAAATGTATCAAGGTTTGTAGCATTTGTGGTCATTATACTTAATACCTGTTCCATCACCTAAAGTCTTTTAATGATATATTGTATAACACTTACTTGATAAATGTATTAAATGTGTCAGCAATCTTTGTAGGCTGCAAAGATCTAAGAAACGAAATTCAAATAAAGAAAGTATATCAGTTCTTATCAGTCCTTCGATGCGAGCGGACGCTCCTTATCTGTGCTCCACTACGTAGTGACCAACCTGAACGGGCTTGCACTCGGCGCGATCCATCCGGTGTGTTTTTTACAGAAAACAATTGTGCAGTTTTTTAGTTTTTATTTTATTCTTAATAACTTTTTTAAGATGGATAAGTGTGGAAAGTGTGTGACGGACATAGTGACCACTAAAGACGGCTTCAAATGTGTGGATTGCTCTTTAAGTTACCACGTGGCGTGTTCGACGGAATCTGCTAAAAAGTATGGAACTAGGAACAAATCAAATTGGAAATGTGATTCGTGTATTGCTGAAAATTTGTCTTCGAGCAGTCGGACCTCCGACGAAAGTGGACAGGCGGCCGTTCTGAAAGCTATCGCTGCTTTTCGTCAGGAAGTGAACGATAAATGGACCCCCAAACTGAATAAGTTGCAAGAAGATCTAAATAATGTTACATTGGATATCGGGCACCTGAGGAAACAGTTGGAGACTACTGTTGAAGAAGGTAAGAAAACTAGTACCAAGGTAGAAGAGCTAAGGGAGGAAAATACTCGACTCAATTGCACTGTGTCAAAACTACGGTCGGAGGTCGATGACCTGCAGCAACACACAAGGAAAAGTAACATAATTATATCCGGAGTACCGTACTCTAGACAAGAAAACCTTTCAATCGTACTAGATAATATCGCCAAATTAATCAACGTTAAGCTACACTGGTACGATATTTCGGCAGCTCATCGACTCCAGCAGCGGGAAAGCGGAGGTAGACCCCCAACAATTGTAGTATCATTTGTTTCAAGGAAAATTAAAAATGAGTGGATCTCTGCCAGGAAGTCGACAACAACTCTGACAGCCAAAAATCTGAATGACAGATATCCAGAGGATACTATCTACTTTAATGAACATCTAACAGCCCAAAACCAGGAAATCTTTAAAAAAGGCAGAGAATTTGTCAAACAAAATAAATTGGCTTTCGTCTGGGTCAACGACGGGCGTATTCTTGTAAAAAAGACGAGGATGGGGAGGACTTCGAGAGTACGGAGTCTGGAGGACCTGCAGCTGATCGCCAACAGACCGCCCCCGACATCGGAGATCAACGCCGCTACCGACCATGCCACCGCCGCCGCCTCCACCCCAGCAGCAGGACCGCCGCCGGGGACATCGCCGTCATGATTCGGTCTGGATCGTCAAAGACAATGTCACTTCTGTCCCAAGTAACTTAGATTAGTTTACATGTATTATCGAGGATTATTCTTTAAAAACCCTAGATTAAAAATAATTTTCTTGTTTTATTAAAACCACAAGCTATAGTAATTAAAAATAAAATATACCATAGGATATAATCCGGCGAGCCATTTTTTGTGTGTAAATTTACATGAATATTCTCTAATCCAACACAAACATGCAGTAATTAAAATGTAGTAAAGTTTTTTTTCTTTTTTAATACAATATTAATACAAAAGTCAATTTAAAGTTTTATTCAATGTGTTATAATAGCAGATAAAGTCAATCATTACTACAAATCACAATTTAATATCCTGCACCAACACTATGACTTAAGATTAATACAATTTGATTGGCTTATTTCATGTTCAATGAGTTGTTATTTCTTTTTAATGTTTACCTTTTTTATCAGTATTTGGGGTGGAGACAAATTAAGCTCAGCCATACAGATACATTTTATTTATTATTAAAAAGTTAAAGAAAAACGGCAAGGCCTATCATAATTTTTATAACTATTTACCAAAATAAAGGATAGTGTGTCTCTTTTTAAGAACTAATAAGACAATAGTCTAATAAACAATCTATCAATATTAAAAAGTAAAATAAACAAATTCCAGTAGTATTTTTTATCTATTTTGTTTTAATTTATCATTTTAAAATATATATTTTTAACATAAACTGATAAGCTAGATTATTACTTCCCTTTAATTCACGACACTGAATAGTTGTCATGTTGTCAAGGATGCTTAAATGCATGATACTGGTTTAGTATCATTTATTTTTTAGGTAGGATAATCTAAAGTTGCCAAGACTGTATAGTTCTTATGTGTTGAAAAAAACTCATATATTTTGTTGTTTGAAGGTTAAATAATAACTTTCTTTTTTAGTTCTAAGTGCTCTATTGCTAATCATTTTTGAACGGTCTACACCAATAGTGTTGTTTTTTGTTTTGTTTTTTATCTAAGATAGCTGTGTTTTATTTATAAGAATTGTTTGGAGAAGTTTTATTTATTTGATTTCATTTTTATTTTAGTGTAATACCTATTTTTCATAGTAAATTCATTACAGTGCATAAGTAACATTGCAATTATTGCAAGTTATTGCAAAACACCACAGTTATTGCACTTATATCCTTTACATTTCATTTAATTTTTCAAATACGATTATGAAAATATAGATTAAATTAAACCCCATTTAAATGCATTTATTAGTTAGACTAATGATAATAATGTTTTTTTTTATAATTAATGTTAGTGTCATTTTATTATTATTTTTATTTATTTATTAATATACCAACTTATTTTCATGGTTTTTTTTCATATGGTACCTCATATAATGAATATATGTGTAAGTATTCAGTAAAAGCAATAACTGTGTATGTCAGTCTGTCTTTTTTAATATCTTTATAGAGAATTAGCTTATATCTATTAATAATTAATTGTGCCGAGTGCAAACCAGTAATTACAAATCAAGCATACATGGATGAGGATGATGTTATTCTTAATAAATGTTATGAATGTACAAGCGACAATGTGAAAAATATTTTTTGTCCCAGCTATAATGAAGGTTTATTTCAATTAAGAATAATACAACAGAATATTCGCAGCCACAGCAAAAACTTTGATGAGTTTTTAGTATTCTTGGAAAGTACAAATATTAAATTTCACTGTATCATTTTAACAGAAGCTTGGTTAAACGATAATTATGTGCCCGTGCATATAAATGGATACAATACTTTTAAATCTAGTAACAGTCTAAACCAGAGCGATGGAATTGTTGTCTATATAGATAACTCGTTATCAGTGTCCTGTGATCAGCTGCTCCTGGGCGGTGTGGCCACGGCACTGTCATTGACCTTTGCCTGGGCCGGTATGTCATGCCAACTTTTAGCGATTTATAGAAGCCCCAACTCCAATATTATCCAATTTATTGAGGGATTAGAAAATTATTTTAGGGCAAATTTTAATTCCTCGAATTTGTGTGTTATTGCGGGAGATATGAACTGTAACATTTTAGGTGTCATGAATAACTCACCAGAAGAGCGGTACCTTGACACTTTGTACGATCTAGGTTTCATGCAATGCATCGATAAAATCACCCGTCCGGCGAGTGGTAGCTGCATTGACCATTTTTTTTATAAAGTTAAAAAATCGTATAGAAATCATTTCAGCCGTTGTACACGTAAATATTACTGACCATTTTTCTACAGCTTTCCAAATGACTTTACAGAAAAATAGCCCAAACAAAACACAAAGTAACAATACATACACGTTTACTAATTGGACTAAATTAAGAGAAAATCTTTTTGTTCAAAACTGGGATGGTATTCTAAATGATAATAATTTAAATTCAAGTGTTGAAAGCTTTGTTAAGACTACTCAGCACTTAATTGAAAATAACTCAGAGAGAAAAGTATACAATGCGAGATACTTTAAAATCAAACCTTGGATCTCTCAGGGTTTAATTGTATCACTAAGAAAACGCGATAAATTAAGTAAACAGCTGAAGCGTGAACCTTTTAACAACGTTTTACGGAACAGGTATATTCGATACAGAAATTTTCTGCACTCTCTAATTAAACGAGCTAAATTTAACTTCTATAAAGATAAATTAAATGAAGCCGCAGGGGATAGTAAAAATTCTGGAAAGTGGTCAATGAAGTGTCAGGTCGTCCCTGTACCAAGGTGAAATTTCCAGTGGAGGCTTTTCACCAGGGTGATGACGCTGTCACCCCAGATAAAGTTAAAGAAATTGCACAACAATTTAACCTATATTTTTCTTTGGTTGGTTCAAACCTTGCCAACAACATTCACCCTAGAGGTGCTCCGGGGGTTGAGGACGCCGACCACTCTGTGGATTCCGTGTTCGAGATGCGGCCAGTCAGTCACCAACAGCTAATAGATGTAGTTAGAAGTATAAGGGGGGGCTCAGCGCCTGGAGATGACAATATACCTTCGAGGTTCGTAAGGAGAACGTTGATCTTTTATACCTACCTTTAACCCATATTGTTAATCTCAGTATCCGTAAAGGAGAATTTCCAGATATATTTAAAACTGCTAAAGTCATTCCAATTTTTAAATCTGGTCAAAATAATTTAATGACAAATTTTAGACCAATCTCCCTTTTAACCTGCATCGATAAAATTCTAGAGAAATGTATCAAGATTCAGTTAACATCGTACCTTGAACAAGCATCAGTTTTATCCAATTATCAATACGGTTTTAGAAGTGGTAAAAATACATCCGATGCTTTGTTTGATTTGACCAAACTGATATCTGAAGAAGTCGGGCAAAAAAAATATGTCATGATTACCTTTTTGGATCTTGCCAAAGCTTTTGATTCCGTTGACCGTAAAAAATTATTCGAAAAACTTGAGGCATGCGGGGTAAAAAATGTGTCCTTAAATTGGTTTACTAGCTATTTTGACAATCGCAAACAATTTGTTTCTTTAAATGGAATCAGTAGCGACACTGTTAAAGTTGACTATGGTGTTGTTCAGGGCAGCACTCTTGGTCCTTTGCTTTTTCTTATCTATATTAATAACATCTCTAAAATCACATTATCAGGTAAATTATTTCTTTTTGCTGACGACACAGCGCTTGTCTCTACGGGCTGCTCGTGGGATGAGGTGTATGCAGAGGCTTCCTCGGACCTTGCAAAACTTAAGACTTGGTTCGACCATAATACCTTAACCGTCAATATTGAAAAAACTAAATACATGCCCATCGTTTTAAGACCTGATCACGATCCAGGCCCGAGAGAGCTGCGGCTGCACTCCTGCGGCGAGCCGCGGGCGGCTGCCTGTGGCTGTGGGATTATTGAACGTGTGGAGCAGTATAAATATCTAGGTGTAGTTATAGATCATAAACTGTGTTGGTCTCCTCACGTTCAGTATTTAAAACAGAGATTAAGAAAACTCATTTATGCATTTAAACAGCTCAGGCAGGTCCTGCCCGCGGATCGCTGTAGGACTGCATACTTCGCTTACGTGCAGTCTGTGTTGGGATATGGAATCCTGGGGTGGGGGGCGGCCTCTTCCTCCACACTTGAACCCCTAAACGTTACTCAGAGGACCATCATTAAATCTATTTTGAATAAAAATATGAGATATCCTACAACACTACTGTATAATGAATTTCCCGTTTTAAATTCCAGACAACTTTACATCAAGTCTCTTCTTCTATATATTAAAACTAACAAAAATAAAACTTTTTCTGAAGTTAATCATAACTATCCAACAAGAAGCAGACAAAATACAGGCTTTCAAGTTCCTAGATTAATCCATAGAATCTTTTTATCAACATCATTTTATATATCCCACATTCTTTACCGAAACATTTCCCCTGAAATTTCTGCGGCGGAGGGTGGCAGTGTCACAGCATACAAGAGGAAGGTGACCGAATGGCTTATCCGTCTGGGGGCGGCGGGTTCAGAGGCACTGATAAGATCACAGTACCTTTAGTCTTACATTAGAAACAATTTCATTATTATTATTATTTATTTATTTATTTTTTTCTCAAAATTACAACAATCTATCCGTCGGCTATTCTATCACCAAGTTGGCTGTATTCTGTTGTTAAACTTCCATCTAATAGTATCAAACACCTAAACAGTGCTTTTTTTCACACAATTCCAAAGTTTATTTATAATGTTTTCATATTGTGTTCCAATAGTTAACTCTGATGTTCTATTATAGATTGTTAAGTATAGTTTGTTTATATTTTAAGTTTTTATGAAATATTCATGCTTACTGTAACATTTTTTTTCTAATTGTATTACAACATATTAATAGAGCTTCAGTTTTAGTCGTAAGCAGTGAAGAGACTGAATGAACTCATTTCCACGCACAGACCAATAGTCTATGTGGAAATTAATTCCTTTTTTATCACTATGTGTACACTGTTCTGTTCTTTTTGTGGAATAAATATATTTGAATTTGAATTTGAATTTGAATATATTAGATTAGATTGTAGGTGAAGTTCGGTCAACGAGGCTAAATTTACTAATTTTGTAATACGTATATAAAAATATTTAATTAAGATAATTGTTAAAATAAAACATGAGCACCCGTTAGATAGTTGACATTATTAGATAAGCACTTGAAAATGACTTGAGTCGAAATATGTCGTGCATTAAAAATTAAACTATCTGAATTGTACTCATGTTTTATTTTAACAATTATCTTGACAGGTAAAGTAGCCCTTACAAGTCAAATACATTTGATACACATGGATAACCACAAAAAATATAAATTTAACCTTTAAAAATATGTAAAAAAAGTTTTTTTACCACGAAAAACTAACCAGGTCATAAAGGTTTTATATAATTCAATTAGACATAGTAATAAATAGCATAATACGATGCCTGATATTAAAGCCTTTTGCTGTCTTCATTCATTGTACAAACAATGAAGGAATTGATGACTAACTAGATTTTTACTAAAAAATAAATAAATAAATAAATAAACTACCTTAACAAATTTAAAGCCATGCAAACTTTAATATCCATCTCGGAACCAAGTCGGTGGCTTTCAATGTTCAACTACAGCTAAAGTATCTATCTGCACGAGAATATATTTGAAACTCGCCCAGTGTACCTTAAGTTGGCTGTGTGACCCTTGAGAAGGATTTGTGGCTTTTGGAACTTTCGAAACTAGTTGAATAATAAAATCCAATTCAATAAAAAAAGCTACACAAGGCATATCACCCATGTTAAACTCATCAGTGATTCGTATAGGAATTAACGTATGACGGCTAGAAGAAAGTGTCGGTATCTTTGTGATTTGGCCTGACTACCTGACTATACTTTTGAAATAGTTCATACTTTGGAAGCTTTGTAGAATTAACCGGGTAAATCTATACTTTTCTTATCTTACTTACTTACTTATACTTTACTTTTCTTACTTACTTATCTATATCAATATTTTACAAACTAATTTCTATATAAGATAACCAAATATATGAAACTAGACAAAATTAGAATTGTTTTGCACAACAAAATGTCCTGCAAATAATTGTCTCACTTATTTTTCCTGAATAGTTATTCAGGCGTTTTATTGTAATTACAAAATTTGAAGAAAATATTTTTACTCTAAAAATGTGCTCGACTAGCGATCGGGATTATTTTAATACAAACAAAACTATTTAGGTAAATGTTTCATCGCAAAACTACATGTAAGGAAGAACGTGTTCATATAGATCGAAATTGATTCCATAGATATACTTTTTAATTAACATTAAATATCGTATTAAAATCAACTCACTTCTTTAACACATAAAAAGTTTTTAAGTCTAGCTACCTATTTATTATTTCCACGAACCGATATAAGTGGGTCTCACAAGTATAAGGGAAACACTCCAGGTTATTACGCTCTTCTAGGAAGCTGAATTATTTTAGGTACTTTGGCACTTAGAATTTCACTTTAATGTATTTCATCCTTACAAGTAAAAGGTACAACATGCAAATTACACTGAAACTGTTACATTTACAGTTAAGTACATCATTTTACATTTAACTTTAAAAATAAATAGTTTGCTATTTTAGTATAAATGTGCTTTTTTTAGAAAATATACCGTTGAGTTTTGTAACAAATGGCTTTGTAAACAAAATATTAAAATGAAAAATATGAAATAAATAAGTATAAGTTTTGCCCGAAGCTTCAAACTTTTTTGTGTTGATTTAATTTTTACCGAGTCATATTATATTAGTTGTAGCAGATGTAAAATTTTACATTAATTTAAGAAGGGAAGATTTTCCTACACTATTTACATTAAAAATGTGCGTAAAAAGAGTATATGATTTTTAGACCTAAGTAGAAATAAATTAGCAAATAGTAAATTTTGAAAATTGTAACAAAAAATAACAAATGTAATGATTTTATAAAATTCCTTAGGCTGGGACGAACACAAAAGTGCTTGAATTTTTAATGAGAGAGCTATACAAACCAGGACAAGAGTAGAGAAGTGCTGCATTTTTTTATTTTTATTAATGTATTTGTTTCTATTCCTTAGTCCTACATACAAACTTAGATTAAAGGTTTTCTCCAGTATGTCAACTGCCAAGTTTATAGAAAAATCCTTAAAAATTACGTGAAGCCGTAACTTCCTTATAGGGAATAAGCTACTACGGTAGTAGTTACGGTAATACCTCAAAATTTAGACCTAGATACTTTTGTTTTCTTTTTTAGGTCCTTTTAAGCCAAGAACACAGATCTTTCAAAGCATATACATTGATATATTATGTACATTACTATTGTGTGTACAAGCTTTGTCCGTGAACACGATATACTTTTCGAACGGAACCTTCTATTTTATGAAATTAGGTAACTTACGGAGAGCATTCATCAGATTTAGTTCGAAAACCAGTGTGATCAGAAAATTAGAAATGGGTTAGCAAGGATTTGAATGGTTCAAACGTTTATTTTTGCCCTTTATGTTCCAAATTTGTAAATCTCATGAATTTTAACTGAAATCCTAAACTAAAACTAACAAACTAATATGATTCAAAAAAAGAACAATTTCTTATTTTGAATCATGAACATGAATCTTACATGTTGTTTATTTAATGACACAATGGGATAAAATTTGCTGCATTCATTTACTATATTAATGAATAATATTATTTTATTAGTTTATTTTTCAATGAATAAATTATACCTTACTTTTGATATTAAATTTAGTGGCAAACCTACATACTCATTCCATTGTGTTAATGGGGAACATAGAAAAAATGCCAGATCTTGATATAATTTAAAATGTACTTTCAATAAGGGCCTACACTTTCTTACATAAGACTCGCCACGGCAGGATATCTACATACTCAGTCCCACGGTAGTTTATAGAGAAAATGAGAAATATAAAATTCCGTTGAAAATTCTTTGAGTACGCAGGTATTCTGCAACGGGAATATTTTTTACCACAATTCCTTTCCTATTCCTGGACGTAGTACAAATTTTATGTAGTCAACAAATTCCTTTTAATTTTGAGTTTTGCGATAAGGTTTTAGATTTTATATCTTGAAAGACATAGACTGTCCTTAAAGTTGTGTTTTGATCATAAGGTTAACATGGGTAGCATAGTTTTCGTAAATTGCAAAATAAAACAACTGTTGATTGTAAAACTTGTGATGACATGGTAAAAGCTGAATAAAAGAAATGAGACTACTTCAATATGAAGACAATCTGATAAATGTGGCCCATTACGCTGCAAAGGTATTTCTTATATTCTTAAAAACCACGCAAACTCAATACCGACCATTCCACCAAGAGTGTTTTCTATCCGCTCACAAGCAACTGAATAATGGTCATTTGGTGTGTATGCTGAGAGAACCAATGGACCCACTTTGCAGTTTCATTTATTCAGTCGGGCCAGTAAACACCCTTGCATGCCTGTAGGACAAAACAGTATGGTAACATAACATAGACATAGTGGTGTTTGGCCCTAATTTTGTCATGAAAAGGTTAAATTCTCACAGTTTATTACAATATGATGATAATATCATACCCAAATAAAAATTAGGTATGAAGGTTTTGGTAGCCAAAAAATCTTTTTTATTTAAATGTCAAATCTAAAAGCTTTTTTCGAACTTTTGGCAGAACAAAATCTTTGAAACTTAACCTTTACTAATTACTTATATTATAAATGTAAAAGCGTGGATGTTTGTTACGCTTTCATGCAAAAACTACTTAACGAATCACCTTGAAGCTTTGTACACATATTCTGTGAGGTATCAGAAATAACATAGGATACTTTTTATTTTAAAAGAATTATCTTTTACGAAAGATTAAAAAAAAGTTGCGTATAAAATATCTAAAAATTGATTTTATCTTTTTTATTGGTTGCTAAGAAACAAATTCAATTAACCTTTTTTAATTTTAGGTATTGTTATACATAGGGTGAGCGTGACGGCGGGCGAGCGTGGTGGCGAGTGAGCGTAGCGAACGAGCTAAATCTGACGGCGAGTAGCGCGAGCGAAGCAGCGGGAAAAGCTAGTATTGTATAAATAATGAAAAACTCTAATTTAAACATATTTACGTTATTTTAATTTGTTTTGTATTATTCACTTGCATGTTTTATTTTATTATTTTTTCTGTATGTTTTTATTTTTGTGTTATTTTGGTCCATCATATTTTTATTTGGTCATTTTTTAATGATTTTTTGTGTACGAACACTTTGATTCTCCATTGGTACAATTTTGGCCAATAGCAGTGAATAACTATATTTTCCTGAAGGTAAACCATTCAGTAGTTTTGTTCACATGTTTTTGGTATTTAATTTTTTATCATATAAACATCTGATTGTGTACCGCGTTACCTGATATTTTTTATTGTCTATCTATGTCAGATTTTTTTCTGAAAGACTCATTTTAAGTTTAATTTTAAAGT
This sequence comes from Neoaliturus tenellus, assembly GCA_030545055.2. Lineage (NCBI taxonomy): Eukaryota > Metazoa > Arthropoda > Insecta > Hemiptera > Cicadellidae > Neoaliturus > Neoaliturus tenellus. The sequence continues at coordinate 171,584,460 of CM061532.1, forward strand.
TTTTCTGCTCGAATCTTACTTAAACTACTGCTTATTCTGTTATCCAAAAAACTGCTTATCTTCATGCGTAAAAATATTTTTAGTAACTTAATGATCACACCAAAAATAAATTTAATTTAATAAAACCACTAAAAAAAGCCCTTAAACTACAAAGATAACAGAACAATTAAAATTATTAGTAACCTAAACATGAAAATAATGAATACATACTTTAGATTGTATAAATAGATGGTTGCTATAACGTCAGGATTGTTTGCATGTCTCTCTGAAAGCCCTTATCTATTTAGAACGCAAGAAAGTAATGAGCGCTGCATGATTTAGGGCTGAACACGAAATAATTTTCCCAAAGACGAAAAATATAAACAGCCTAATCATTATTTAACTGTCTACCATCTTCAAAATAATGTTTTATTATTTAAAAGTAAACACATTTAAACTATATTTTGTATAAATTGTATATACGCTTAAAATTATAGATAGTTATACTGTATGTTTTAAGCGTGCCAGTACAATTTTGCCTGTACAATGCTTGGAACTTGGATTTTAAGTGTACATTTTATAGCCGAAGAAAGCCAAAAAGCGTTTTATTCTAATCTCTTTTTCTGTTCGTGTTTTATCGGTGACACTCACTAGCAGTTTATTGCTCATTTTTCCCAGATTAACGCCTTTCATTGGACGTTATAATTGTTGGACTAGCGAGGTGTGAATATTTTTAGCAACTATGGGACGTTAGGCATTTGCCCTACAGCTCTTCAAAGTAGCCGAGGTACACAGATATATCAATCTTGGTCATGTTTTAACACAAAAAATACTTATTCGAATCATTATTAAACTCCTTTTATCGTTACTAAGGGAATTTACTTTGCTGCTCTAAGTGATTGTCATAAGGGAATTATTTAATTAACTCTATTAAATTTGTAGGTCGTAACTTGGATGAAAAATTTGATGATCATGTAAATTTAATATGCAGAAAATCTGTTTTGATCATTTAATATAAAAAATACTGTGTAACAACTTTGATAGATTTGTTTTAAAAACTAACAGTTTACTTCTCCTTAACACACATTTTATAGAATTGGAATTTATGGCAGTATTAAAAACAAAAAAATTGATTCAATTTTAAAATTACAAAAAAAGCAGTAAGAACTAAGAACTGAATTCCAAATCTTCAATGAAAAGCCTCTTGTAAATAACATCTCTTTGGACTTGGCTTCATGACTGTTTACTCACTATATGTTTACAAACCCCTTCTTTATTTCAAGGGTGTTTTTAGTTCTTTACCTAAGCACGAAAACATTCATAACCATTTTACACGAAAAATAAGAAATCTTGCTCATCAAAGCCATAACAAAGTGATTTTCAAAAGAAAGCCTACATATACAAAATTAGTGTTTAGCAGTTCTTTACCTAGTTATATAAAATTTTAAACAAATGAAATGAAATTTCAGAGCCTAAAATTAGTTAATTAGTAACCCTTTATATTTTTTACTTGAAACAATTTAAAGAGAACACTGTATAAATTATTTGTTTGTATAGGCCTATATTTAGTTATTTATCATTTGTCTTATACAAAAGGATAGAGTCCAAATTGTACAGATATGTTTGACACCTTCATTGTATAATGTACGTACTTATGAATAATGTGTTTTGAAATTAAAATTGAAATGTATTATCTGATCATATTTTTCAAACTTATGTATCTCAAAGTTTAGTACATTTATGTTTACAAAATACATAATGAGATCCACAGACTAAGTAGTTAATTAAATTTTAATTAACTAATGACACTGTATACAAAAATTACTAAATGGGAGAATTTGGATATTTGTTTTAAAAATCTAGGTCCATCAAGTAAAAGCCGGTGTATATATTTATAAAAAAATTTTTTTGTTTATGATGGAAATTGTCAATGGTAGTGTTTGTAACTTTTCAACTAAACGATTACCATTTTTCAAGAAAACAAGTTGAAAAACGGTGTCAGAAACAGGGGAATAATATACTATGTTTTGCACAGAAGTTGTATGTATGGTTAACATAAACGCCTGCTCCACTAGTCCTTAAGTTAAGAGCTCTCCAGTAAAAGTCTTTTGAAGTTTATTCTCAGCATAACGGTTTATAATAGTCTGTCAATCGATAATAAATCATTTGCTTTGTACTCAATTTTTAATAAATTTGGCCATGAAGTTATTTTGTTTCATAAAATTGGATTTAATATCCGATTTGGTTTATGACTTGAATTGATATTATTAGTCCCTAAATATTTTGTCAGTATTACTTATAATCGTAAATACCCCCCGTCGCAGCAGACCTGCGTACTCAGCGAATTTCCAAATTAGTAATATTAATTTTGACCAGTTAAACTTGTAAACAAAATTTCATCATTGCTCATAAATAGGGAAATAAATGTCTATTCTCCTTAAGATAAATATAGCGAAAGAGTATGCAGATATGCTGCCATGGGGGTCACTAAAAGTACGTTTTTAGCATAGAAAAAATTTATTTCGACCATATAAAGCCATATAGTAAGTTCCATCAATATCTGTCCATAAATAAAAGAGTTTGCCTATTCTCCTTATGATTAACATGGGAAAAGAGTATGCAGGTTTGCTGCCACGATAAGCTCAAGAAATAAAATTTTTTACCATAAATGGATGAATTTCAACCAAATAAAGCTGAATAACAAGTTTCATCCAAAAATATTGGTTAATATGTGAAATATTAACACATCCTTATTCTCCATAAGATTAACATTGGAGCCCCAAAAGACAATGTACTGTCTTTAGACTTTGTAATATCTCGGTAACCAATGGAGATAGAGCAAAGCTTCAAAATACTAAATTGTGTGTTTTTTGAGCTAAATCGAATGGTCAAAATAAAAATTTAAAATTTTTTAAATTTACATATGAAAAATGCAAAAAACCCATTTTTGGGGTAAAAAACCCCCCAAAACTACCCCTTCCGGTAGGTCGATATGTCTGGTTTTCAAACTCATCCGAATAAACGTAGGATTACACATCTCTACCAAATTTGGTGTCGATTGGACCATTTTTACGAGAGTTATCGTGTCTAGGGACACACACACACACACACACACACACACACACACACACACGCACACACACACACACACACACACACACACACACACACACATATATATATATATATATATATATATATATATATATATAAATTTTAATGACTATTATTTTTGGTCTCTGGGCACGTCAAAACGAAAAAGTAACATGGTCCCGGGCTTAGGTCTTACCATGAGACCTACGGTAATAGCTTATTCCCTATGGGAAATTCGCTAAAAAGCAGAACTGAAATTCCAAAAACATAGTTGTAATAGAATTTAGTAGAAAACTTTCCTTGGTGAAAATGCTGGTTTAGTAAATTAGATAAATAAAGTCGCTTTCCACTGTAGACATAATAGAACTGAATGGCTATTACACTTCAAAAAGAAACTTGATTTACAGTGAAATATCCTGGTGCAATTACATCAATCTACTTAAATAAAGGTAAAGAATATTGATCATAAAATCGATATTGGATTATAAGTTAATTAGTAGTATGGAGAAGAGAAAAAAGTATCTCTCAGTTGGGGGGGAGAGGAATACGTGGCCAGGAAGTAGCTACATACCCCGAGGGATGGAGACTGGCGATTTCAATTTCACCCCCCCCCCCCCCCCTCTACAGCATCTTATCAATTTCCTTCCATCCCATTCTTGTTTTCTTTGATTTTCCTTATGTTTAATGGGAAAATTTAGTTTAAATAATGTTAGGGGATTGTAAAGACATCCGTTAAATTTATCCTGTACCTTGTAGTAACAGATCAATAAATAGTGATTATACAGGATTTAGTTAAAATAAGTAAAAAGTCATGTTATTCACCAATGCTATTTTTTTTATTGGCAAAGAAGAGGTGTTGCAGTTACCATGAGTGTACATGATTTTCCATTGACCAATATTAATAGTTCCGTTGTTACCACAGTTTTGTCATTGTAGAGAGTTACGTTGTGATAAATAAGTAAGAGACCTTGGCGATTAAGACCTCGTTTGTTAACATAGTTTACAATAATCGTTTGTAAATGAAACAATATTTTAGATTTTAGTTTTTAGTTGCATCAATCACTCTAGTTCTTGTAATGTCTGTATCCACTATCTCAAAAGAAGCTGTATAATTGTTTATCATACTAAGAGACATAATAGCGTGAAGATTAAGCTTTGAGGACTTCCCTTAGCCACTTGGTGATGGCCCTCCAGCGGCCTGTTGTGGTAAGCGCACTACAGCCACTTGTGATGTGCCGCATTGTCTCGCCATCTGTGGCTATAATCATTATTGATGTTCTATTGTTCTGATACTAATAGCTAGATTCTCAAATTAAATATTTGTTAAAAGATTCTCTCCTATCATATTCATGTTACTTCATCCATATGATATTTCAGGCAGTTCAGTACCAATATCAAGAATAAGCTTTTTAAACTGTAACACAATGATAGTCATATATATTTATTCATAAAATGTACATACATGGTTTAAAGAATAGTGTCACAGAAAAGCAAATCAACACTTCATGAACACTCCAACTTATGGTTCTACTATGAACAAAATAAAAATATGTCAATCCTTTGGGTTATTTGTTATTCACAAATAGTTCTAGGAGGAAATTTTTTGCAGAAAATACATTGGTTTGTTAATTATTTATAACCTCAATAATTTTTTAAGGGTAAAAAATTATTATGTAGTACCTTATAAATTTTGATGGTGTTCATACAAGAAGACTTATATCAAATCAGTCAACAATTAAAACATGTATACGCTCAATTTAAAATTTACAAGTTTCCTCATTCTCCTAAAATTATACCTTTGGAAGCATAACTTTGTATCATAAAAACAATTTCTTTGGTTTGAATTGGGCTTTGGTTGAATTTTAGATTTGCAACTTATATGGTCCCTAGGGTTATCTCAAAGATCCGTCCTGATCTTGGGCTATATGCTACAAGAAAACTGATTTATTTATTGAGCAAAGAATACTTAACACGTGGTGGTCATTTTGTTCTCAATATTTTTTGTTCTCAATATTTATTTTTTAGACCAAGGATTACAGTAAAAATAAAAAATATCGAATCACACAGTGTTAATTTATTATACAGTATAATGAAGAATATGTATTATATTTTACATTGACCTTATTCAACAAATTAATCAACACTGTTAATTCTAAGTTATTTTACAGCAAAAGAAAACACAGTATGATCTGTTGTGATACAAACGTGGTCATTAAAATTAGGCTACAAAAATCAAATAGAATTCAAAAACATATTAATAAACGAAAATTTTTATGAGATACCTATAAACAAGGTTTTGAATTAAAATGAGCGCTAAATTATTACTTGAAACTCTCTTGGAAAAACACTGGCTTTTAGGATATTGGAACCATATAAAGGGATTATACTAAGGCAAATATAAATGAAGAATGGGGGTAGAGCGGTTTGTCAGTTGTGTAGTTTGATTAATTAAAATGATTACCTCAGGATTGTATGTGGGACTACTTTTGAACCTCTAGCAACTTTATTGGCTTTGCTCAAGTCAAGACCGATCAAGTGAATCAAGTGAGCAAGTGCTCTCAGCTCAACCGCTTCATCTGATTCATTTGATTCGTGACATCGCTAGTCCTGAGCTCACGCTCCAATCAAACATGAGCCTAAAAAGTGATATTTTGATATTAATACATTCTGTGGGGTTATTTTATACAAAACTTAATATAATTTCTCTCACGATAGTATTATAATACTGGCAATAAACATAAAAAATATGATTGTTCTAAAACCTAAACAGTTCTTTCCCACAATGATATAACCCTCTTACGTTAATTGTTTAAAACTACCTCTAGCATTATTATGTACCCAACATTATTAAAATTATTATGGTGAACAAGTCCCATTTCCCCAAATAATTTGGGCCCCGTTACTGCACCAAAAACAAATTTCACTATAATTTCAATTTATTTATTTCATTCCTTGGAAGCCCAGCCTTTACTTATTATGTGTTCCCTCCAGTTGAGATTCTGAAACATCAAGCCACGCAGCGCCGGCTGCTGCGACAGCTGGTCGCTGATCCCGTCACCCGCTAATCCGCACTCCATTATCGCTACTTCCATCGGCTGAACTAAAGATGAAATATTCATCAACCATTGGTATAAGTTTGATTTATATTTTTAAATTAAATCAAGGATTAAAAGGGTTTTGTTATTCGTGTAAATGATCTAGTAAATCAACCTCAGACCAATAAATTTTTGAGACGAATACTATTATTTGTTTTAACAACATTTGTTGTAATATATGTTTCATAGTTAAGAATAAATACAGTAGAGTATATGTTTTTATAGTAAAATTATTTTCATGGTGAGAGAACATTTAAGGTTTTTGCATGAAATATTAAAACATTTCAGTATTATAGCCTTATATTTTTAAAAACACGTTTTATCATAAACCTTTCAACATGAATACATAAAAATTGGATTTAATTTTAGTACTGATTATTCTATTAACTTAATAAAGAATAAATTATGAGTTAAATACACTTTAAACGAAATATATACATTTAGGAATATTATATCTGGTATTTTATTTATACTTGGTAAAACATTAAAGATTTTCAAATGTGGAACAATTAAAACTAACGTATACACCGATTAAAACAAAATATTCTTTAGTTCGCTGGTTGAATGAACATTTCCGGGTGGATATGTTTCAAAATCGTTAAAACAATTCACGAACGAGTTTGCTCTGGTAGGTTTTCTTTATAGATTTTCCACATTTGAATTGTTTTATTTTTCTTTGAAAACGTTTCGGTATCTGTTTCCTATCATTCCAGTTAATTGAGTATTTTAAATTTCTCATTGTTTAGATTTTGATTTAATTTGATACATGATAAACTGTTTCTTCTTTTTTCACGGATTAAATTAAATTTTTCCTCAGGAACAAACTGTTTAAAAATAAAACCATCATAGAAAGTAAATACAGTGAAAATTGTGCTTTCATAAGAGTTCATTTAGTATTTGTTTAAAAAAAATATTAAGAGCATATATTTGTATTTTTAAATGGAATATGAATTGCATATATAACCGTATAACATGATGTAATATTTTTAAGATCGTGAATTCTGTAGGACGAATGGTGTAAGTGTTGCAAGCGCGTTCAACATTCAAGTGTTTGTGGGAGCCCACGGTAACCAATGATGCTACAGCTGAGCCAACTAAGCGAGGTCGTATTTTTTTACGATCAAGCCGTAAAGTGTAGCCTAAGGTTGCCGCGTTTGTCTCAGGAGATTTAATTGAGAACCAAGGATTTAAATCTGATTCTGTAACATAAAATTTAGAAGTAGAACTTTTAAAATATTTGATTTTGTATCATTAGAAGATTGTCTATGTCACAAATATAATTAACATTTTGAAATAGAGTCAGTTCAAAACAGTTAGAAATGTTGACCCACAGCTATCGAAATACACCAGGACGGTATTACTCAACTGTGTTTTAATCTTTTGGTAAATTTAATCTTATTAAAGCAAAAACATGTTAAATGTTAAGCAAATCTGTATACAAATAATTTGAGAAACATTGGATGAAATAGATTAAATTACTTTATTCCAACTAGACAAAAAAGTAGGTATTACTTCAATATGAGCAATAGATAATTACATAAGACATGAGTTTGATCATGTATTCCGCATTGTCCACATCGCGGAGTAAGGATTTTATATGGACATTGGCCAAAGAAAAGTACCCAGACCACGGAGTGCGTAGTTGTCAGTGCGCAACTGTGCAAATAAATACTTTTTCCGGCGGTAGAGTAAAACCATGATAACCACAACCCGACGTTGGTAAACTCTATTGCAAAGTGGGTATTTGTAGTTTACGCAAAAGCCGAATAGCCTGCATACAAACTTTTAATAGAAATCTATGATAAATAGGTAACAAACTTAATTGTTTTAACAATCTTATTTTAAAAGAACACAAAGTTGAAATACAAGAAGGACATTTATAAATAATTTGTTTTAAATGTGCTTATAATTTACCACGTGGGGTTGTCGGTAGGCCTATCGTGGTTTTAACTGAACCGCCAAAGAACGTGTTTTTTTTTTTCGGTAACTGCACACCTACAATTAACAACTACTCAGTCTGGATATTTTACTTCTGCCAATGTCCAAATAAAATTCTTGGGATATGAATATTCCGCATCGTCCTCATCGCGGAGTGGAAAACAATTTCGGGCATTGTCCGGATTTGGCAGTTGAGAGTAACGTAACAAAAGCCATATAAATAAGATAAACCAGAACTTGTTTAAGACGAAATTGTGCAAATTTCTAGACAGATTAACATTACCTAGCACTATTGCGACTGCGAATAAGGTTTACTGCATTGAAGATTTTAATATCGTATGTAAAAAAGTTGGTCTTTACGTTGATCTTTATTGCCCCTAAAACACTTAGGAAATAAAAGTGAAGACTTTTGATACTGCCAAGGCAAATTTGAATGTAAAAAATCTCTGCAAGATTTGGCTGAATAGATGTTTATTAATATATTTAACCTTCAGTTGTTTATCAATACACTATTATTGCTATCAATATTTTTTTCATCCAAAAACATAATTCAAGGGATTAGGTTGATTACTTAGTTGTTTCCTTCAAAGTAACATACCTATTGTTTTCTAGAGAGAACAAATACCTAAAGACGTCAGCAAATATATATTCAAAAAGGTACAAATGTAGAATTATATTCACAGCATTTTGTTACTATTTTGCTAGTATTGGTTATTGACTTTAAAAAAATCTTTGGGTGATAATGATGGGAAACATATATGTTAAACAGTATTTACAAATTTTTTTGCAAACTCAAGGAAAGCTAAGCCTACTATTTTTTAAATATCTTTTTAATTACAGGATCCTTTATCTCTCTACTAACTTAAATGAGGCGAATCATCTAGCTTGTGAACTGGCATAGCAAAATATCTTGTATCTTTTTAATTTTTAATTGTTATAACTGATGTATGTATATATTTATAAACATCTGTTACAAATATTGGCCGAGCCGAGTTTAAACTTGGTACTACTGACTGGAATATGTTGACAGATCAATGATGATCAGTTACGACAAGATGGGCAATGCATTTACGCAGTCCGGAAGCGAACACCAGAAAAAAACATTGTTGGCATTACGCACCGTTAATTTGTTCAGAATTGAGATAAGAGGTATTTTTGTTTAACTGCTAAGGAAGTGACTAACATACGGCTGCAATAAATCTAGAATGTTGAATTTTGGGGCCCCAAAATAAGAATTAAGTATCATTTACTACTCACTTTATATTTGATATCGAAGATTATTCTTTCCTGACCAGTTCATAATATTGCTGTTAATATTTTGCTATCCGCAATAAGGTATGTTCAAGGGTGTTCTTTTCCAAGCTATGCAAGAAAATTGTTTGACCTTCTTTACATTCTCCAATATTAACTCCAGTAATGAACATTTTACGAGACTAGAGAGTATTTATTTTTTAATGTCCTTTTGCAAATAAATGATACCATTATAATTGAATTTTGGAAGTATGTATATATAATTAGTTCTCAATTCGCACACAGAGAAGATGTTTAAAGCACAGTGCCTATATGTAATAAGACATCGCTTATTTTGTTGTTTTGCAATCTTAACATAAATATCGTGCAGCAGTTCACAACTTCATCTCCGGTTTGTAACCACTTTTGCCTAATTATTATGAAGTTTCAGAAGCTGGTTAATTTTATTTACAATATATAATTTTTATGACAAGAATAATTAGTTTTGAGAATATCACTTACTGTCGTAAATCAGATCTCAATTAATTGGTGATTAGTATTTATTATATATACGTATGTTAAATATTTAGATGTACCTATGTATATTATGTATTCCACTATTTTTTTTTTTTTAAGTAATAAGACCGTTTTCTCTCTAAATCATAAAAAGTTTAATGTTTTCTATGAAGTATTAATTATTTTAAAAAGTTGGATTGTACGTGTTATTAATCCAATATTACAAACTGTCACACAAGTGTAAACAATAGAATAGCCGAGTGATATTTGTTTAAGGCTATTTATCAAAATAATGTAAATTTTGTAACTTATTGTTTCTCATTCAACATACTGTATGTTAAAATTCTATACGTAAATTGTTGACAGTGTGACTATAACCTTAGCTGGGAGTTAAACTTTTAAAAATTAACTCATGTCAAAAACTCATGTCTCTGATATTTTAAACAGCAACATCTTACACCATAATTATTTTAAGGTGGTTTTTGAGATATTTTTTACAAGATACGAGTATATTTATTGAAATTATTTTTTATTTAATATTTATCATGTCAAGGGCTAAAATTTGTTTTCTCAATTGTAACAATTGGGCATATTGACTGAAGATTTAATTCAAATAATACTTTAAACCATGCACGCTAGGGGAGGATCAAGTAATTCGTTCGGTTCTCAACCAAGACTGAGCTCTGAACCGACATCTTTTAGTGATGGCCGCGGAGATAACGGGCTGGAGAAAATTAGTTTTCCAAAAGTGGCTGCAATAACGCTCTGCCGCTTACTCTGCAAATCCCAAAATGTCCACTATTTTATTTCTTATGGACATCTAACAATATGTTTAATTTAATCTATTTCAAGCATGTTTTATTAATTTTCTTCTGTATTACCTCAAAGCACGTTTACATAAGTCTATAAACTAATAGAAATAACTAAGTTCAATTATTATTCTAAAGTCGTTACTCATTAAAATGTATTATTCAATTGAGTAATTAGGAGATTTTATGGACTAATTATTTTTATTTGATATAGTTTGATTCTTCAGTTAAATAAACCGTTATAGATTGATCGTATTTACTGTATTTGTCAACGACTACATTTAAAGTACAGTCAATGTTTTAATAGAATATCCACCATGCTATTTATCCTTTTTTTTATAATTGTTAAATTGATCGGATAGGTTTCTGCATTTGAAAAACGCAGGTTTTGAGTGTCTTGTTCTTTCGTCTGCATTTATATTTTCATAATTCACACATTGAGAAATGTGCAAACTTTTAAAATTGCATATTGACAAATTTTATTTATTACATAACGCACCATCTCAACAACAGTGAACCAGTAAAAAACAGTAATATTAATAACAATTATTACCAAACAAGCCCAACCAACTTAATTTAAACTTGAACGTATATTCAAACAACGTTTTGAACATAAGTAAAGCATGAAATAGTATATTTTTAAAAAAATCGCTCAAAATATGTTAATATTAAAACTATACAACGTACAAAAACTTTAACACAAGGTATTGTTATCCATTTGTCCGTAATAAAATAGCATAATTGTTAGTTAATAAAAGGTTAATAAAATAATATTAATGTAACATTGGTAAATAATATCCTTTCCTGAACCAATATTTTCCGAGAAGGAAGTTTCTCCAGTGAAAGTGGTTTAAATATTAAACCCCCAACAAAAAAGGCACGCTGACCGCTGGTGGAGAAGTGATTCTTTGTTTATTTTGCTCTCTTATTTATGGTCCAGCGTTGAATCAGTTGTTTGCGAGGAAACTTGACCTCCCTCTTTTTTGTAGGGATTTCAATAAGGTTTAGCCATTCAAGAAAACCAACTCACAAATTCCTTTGTATTTTGTAATATTTACATTTAAAAAATATTCAGCAAGTCATAATAAAGTCTGAAATTAAATCTAAATTAATTATTGAAAAATAAATTTGAAATATATAAATATGCACTAGTAGGAAAATTTACTTATTTATATTCAAGCAAGATCATGAAGAGCAAGAAAGTCTTATTCCTCATTAGATAACATTACAATATTGATCATAATTATAATCTATCACTCTTAATATAGCAAACAAGATAATAAACAATGTCGAAGTAGGTTATGAAATACTTTTAAAACTTTTTCAAGGAAAACAGTAAAATATTTAGTTTTAAGTATCTGAATAAAACTAATTATTTATAGAACTTAACTTCTTGTTATTATAATATTGCTGTTAAAAGTAGAAGTAGCACACTTTAATAACGATTGGTTGACTTTACTATGTTGCTGCAATATACGTAATGAAGTGTAATTTAAAATTACAAGTTAAATTTTTCATTTTAATAATTCTTTACATTATAAAAATATAAATAACGAAGTAGAATATCTTTATGACATATAAACTTGATCATTTTAAGATATTTCTAACATAATCAGTAAGGTAATGATTTTATTTGATTTTATTGTTCAGACTTTAATTGGCATTGAAATAACAATAATTCAATGTTTTGAATTGATAGTACTGCAAAGCTAAAGTAAGAGTCTCTTGTTAATCAATTAATTGACTAGTGACCATGGAATGCTTTTTATTAAAGAGCTGCATCAGCTGTTAGAGATATTTTAATTTGTTAATTACATTAAGAAAACTTATATGCTTAAAGAACACATAGGGTTGTTATCTTTTTTTTTTTTTTTTTTTTTTTTTTTTTTTTTTTTTTTTGAGGGAGAGGCGGAAAAATGCATTACGCACACAGGTGGCCAGCCTGTAGTGTGGGGCTCCCCTAAAAAACGGGTTTACCCACTAAAAAACCTCCTCTACTCTTTAGGAATCTAACCTGGAATTGTTTATCACATTACGTCAGGCTAGGCCTAAATTTGGCTTACACCCGTGGGGCTCGCTCCTTATCCAGCCGCTCGATCAAGGGATCTGGGCCACTTCGCGGTCCAGATCGGTTTTCTTTTCCAGGAGGATGCCCCGGACGAACTGTGACAAACAATCCCAGTTGCCCTCATCCTCCAAAATCTTTTGGCAGACCGAGTCCACCGAAAATGCACCAAAGATTTGTGTGGTCTCCAGGCGGGGCCCTTCCCAACGGGGACAGCGGAAGAATGTGTGTTCCGCATCGTCGGGAACACCCGGGCAATAAATGCAGTCCGGTGAACCGGTCTTTCCCATCCGGTTCAGGTACGACCGAAAATAGCCGTGACCTGTCAAAAATTGGGTCAGGTAGTAGTCCACCTCCCCATGCCGCCGTTCCACCCATGGTTGGACCTGCTTGATAAGTCGCGCAGTCCATCGTCCTCGGGTGTCGTGCTCCCAGCTGTGTTGCCACTGCTGGAAGGTTCGGGAGCGCTCTTCTGTTCTTGCCGTGTCCTTGCCGATCTCGCCTTGTCTCTGATAAATCGCTTTCCTCTCCCCTGCCAAGAGCTTGACAGGGATGACTCCGGCGACCACCAGGACGGCAGGCTCGGACACTGTCCGGTAGGCGGAACACACCCTGAGCGCAGCTTGACGCTGAACCCGGGCGAGTCGCAACCTGTAGCACTCCTTATCTAGAGCGCCTGCCCACACCTCTGCCCCGTAAAGAAGCACGGACTGGACCGCGGACATCAACAGACGTCTTCTGCTGGATCGGGGACCCCCGAGATTGGCCATCAGCCTACTAAGGTAAGTGACTACCTTAGCGGCCTTGTCCGCCGTACGGAAGATCTGATCCCTCCAGCTTAACTTGGTGTCCACCATAACCCCAAGGTATTTGGCGGCACGAGTTGATGTGACCACCTCCCTTCCCACTCGGAGTGGGACGACGGTGTCGATCCTCTTTTTCGTGAGGATCACAATCTCCGTCTTACTGAGAGCAAGCGAGAGACCGTGATTTGACATCCAGGTGTTGACCACACGCATGACTCGGTTCAACTTTAGTTGGGCCAGCTCAAGGTTGCGTGCAGCAATGAGAGCTGCGACGTCATCGGCGTACCCAACCAAAGTGGTTTCCTCAGGCATCTCGGACCTCAGGAGGCTGTCATAGGCAACGTTCCAGAGATCCGGGCCGAGTATTGAACCTTGTGCGGCACCAGAAGTGACTTCCATCGTCCGCATTCCGTCCCTCGTGTCATAAATCAGGCTTCGAGAGCGTAGATAATCCTCGATGAGCCGCAACAGATATGCAGGAATACGAAAGGTGTTGCGTAGCGCATCCAACGTATCGACCCACCTCGCCGAGTTGAAGGCATTCTTGACATCAAGCGTAACAAGAAGCACTACTCGGCGGGAGAAATGGTTGTGGCTCTCGGCTCTCTCCACAGCTCTCTGAACTTCGGTGACAGCGTCGATCGTTGACCGTCCCTTTCTGAAGCCGTACTGACGGGGGCATAAGTCCCCGGCAGCTTCCACGGCAGAAGTCAGGCGGGAACGGATCAGCTTCTCGAACAGCTTCCCAGCCGTGTCCAACATGCAGAGAGGCCTGTGGGACGACGGCAGCTCGGGATCACCTTTGCCCTTGCTGATCAGTACAAGCCTGGCTGTTTTCCAGGGAGCCGGAAACACCCCTTCTACCAAACAGGCGTTGTACATTCTCAGCAACAAGTCAGCGTTGATTGAAAATACTTTCTTTAAAGTCTCACTGGGAATCCCATCCGGGCCAGGAGCCTTGTTGCTCTTCAGGGAGAGAACGGAGGTTTCCAGCTCCTCGAAAGTGAAAAGTGGAACGTCCTCTACCCGTCCGAAGTCAACCGGCGGTCGCTGTGGATGTTCAGGAAACAACGCAGCGACGATCCTCCCCATGGTGGCGACCTCCATGATGGAAGGTGGAGAGCGGGCGCCGAGTTTCTGTGTTACAAGTTTGTAACCCAGGCCCCACGGGTCGGAGTCAACGTCGTCACGAAGTCTCCTCCAGCTATTCGCCTTGCTCCTGTTGATCGCCTGGCGGAGAGATTTTCTCGCAGCTTTATAGACCTCCGACTTACGAACTCTGTCTGCGGGAATTCTCGCTCTTGTGGCGGCTCGTCTAGTTCTTAAACATGTTCTTCTGAGTTCCGCAATCTCTTCAGTCCACCAGTAAACGGGTTGTTTGTCGCGTCGTGGTTTCCTTCGCGGCATAGACTGGTCGCAGGCCGAGACGATCAGTTCCATCGTGGATGTTACTAATGCCTCGGCCCCAGCCTCACCAGGATTCCCCTGCGCTCCCCGAGAGATGACTTCGGTGAACTTGACCACGTCCAGTTTGTTGGTGTTCCACCGGCGTGGCCTTTCCCGAAATGCGGAAACTCGACGATTTGCCTGATCATGCAGGTCAAAAACGATGTATTGGTGGTCGCTACCCGTGTAGTCCTCCACAACCCTCCAGCCAGAGATCCTCGGAAGGAGCGACTCAGACGCAAAGGTGACGTCAGGGATCGTGCCTCTCAGCCCGGGGCGCCGAAAAGTAGGTGTGTCGCCCTGGTTGAGGACGACAAGACCGGCCCTGGCGATGAAATCCAGGATGTATTTCCCCCGGGAGCTGGTAGAGGGCATTCCCCACTCGACGGCCCTGGCATTGAAATCGCCACCAACGACGACATGCCCGGTGGTGCCGAGAACGCACTCCTCTAGGCTATCTATCTTGTTGCGAAAGTCCTGGACGGCCTCGTTGGGTGTGAGGTAGCAACTGAAGATAGTCACGTCCCTACACCGAACCCAGACGAATCCTCGGCCGCGCCCGTGACTCCGCACCAAGACATCTCGTGTATTACGTGCCCAAAATGCAGCAGTACCGAGGCTGTCCGAGATCCAAATGTTTGGGTCTCTGTCCCGATACTGTTCGCTGATAAGGAGCGCGTCAGCACCAAGTTCTCGGGCGAGCTGATCTAGAAGGTTATCAGCTCCCCAGGATCTATGAAGGTTGGCCTGGAGGATGCGAATTACCGGCCGCTGCCTTTTGCCTGTTCAAGTGCGGCTCTGAAGGCACCGCACTGACCAGACCCGGGTAAGTGACCGAGGGCACTGGAGCCTGAATCCTTGCAGAGGAAGCAGGAGGGGCTCGAGGAACATTCCTTACGTTTGTGGCCCTGGCTTCCACACTGGAAGCAGTTGGCACTCCTGTCGGGCCCTTTACAGTTTCGGGAGGAGTGGCCGAAACCGAGACAGCGGAAGCATCTCGAAACTACCACCCTCCGTTTGAGCCTGCAACTGACCCAACCGACTCTGAGGTGCTGAAGGCTAAGCAGCTTATTGGCGTGCTTTTCGCCCATCTCAGCAACAGCCATCCGGAGTTGACTTCGGTTGGGCTTAGTCAGCCATACCCTCACTCCATCAGCCGGTATCTCCGGGAGTGCCACCTGGATCGCACGGGTCACCTCCTCTTCGGTGGAGAGGGCATCAAGGTCCCGAATCTCGACCGAACACTTCGGTTCTAGGGCCTTGATTGAGCCTTTGTCCCCAAGTGCAGTCTTGAGGGAAGCGGCAAAACCAATCTTGTCACTCGACTTCCCCAGTTCGAGGAGGACATCCCCGTTCTGGGTTCGCCGAATAGACTTGATAACGGTGTCGGTCTCTTCCGGTTTGGCCTGCGATCTAATCTGACCCAGAACATCGGCAAAAGATCGCCCCCCTAAGGGCTTGATCAAGATTGCCTCCGTCCTGGGCTTCTTAGGCCTGGGTTGTTTAGGCTTTCTGACAGACTTGCCAGAGGCCTCCCCAACCGGGTTTGAGACTTGCGTCCGCTCCACCCTCGACGCACTTTTCGAAGCCACCTCCGCTTGCTTCTGCCTCCTCCTTTCTTTCTTAGACAGGCGCGTCTTCCAGCCCCCCAAAGGTGTTGAGGCAGAGTTTGCTGCCAAGGCAGGATTAGCCGCCGGAGCAGGAACCTCTGCAGGAGTGGCCGCTGGAACAACGACAGCGCCCGGGATGGAATGAGCAGCCGGGACAGGAGATGTCTGCGATGATGCAGTGAAACCGGCCTCGGCGCCAAGTCCAACTCCCCGAGCTCAGGGCTTCCCGATGATGAACCGCTCTGCCTCTTCTTTCGCTTTCTGGCTTGAGTCTGGGACTCAGCCAGATGAGCTTGAGGCGAAGCAGAGATGACTCGGTTCGTGACATCGCGCTCCTGTTTCACTGCCTTTAGCCTGATTTTCCGGCATTCCTCGATTTCGTCTAGAGAATCTTCGAGTTTCGGAATCCCCTCTTTTATGGCCTTGTTTACGTTCTTTTGAATTAAGAGGGCCTTGGCCATCTCCTTCAAAAGAGCTTTCATCTTCTTCAGACATGAGTCTTCCTCCTCGTGGGCGTCGTCCTGCTGCTGCCGAAGCATTTGCAGCTCGAATGCCGCACGAAGAGGTCTCTTCCTGGGAGGTATTCCATCGAGCCTGGCTTTTGATTTTTCTGCCTCGGTCACCTTCATCGCTAGATTGACATCCACTTTCTCCTTTTCAGGCTCGGACGACGATCCGGCGTCACTTACCGTCTTGAACGGTGCCGGTGGGGGGGAGGTTTTAATTCCCCCTGTCGGCGTCCCAGTCTTCGAGGTCGGATACCTCTGCACAATAGAGCTTCGCCTAAAAGCGGCTTGCTCATTCTCCTTTACGTTCTTCGTGTTTCGGTTGATAAAATCCATGCTTTCATGTCACCAGCGCATCGTGCGGCAAGGGGCGGCCCTTCATCGGCCGAGAACGGGTACACCCTCGGAGGTCTACCCCCCGTAGGAGATAAGACACCCCTACCCCAGGACTCTGGGGCCCGAACCTCCGTTTGCCCAGCACCGATACACACAAGGTGCCGGACGTGCTGGGGGTCGCACCGTGGCAATGCAGAGTCCGATCCCTGCATCCATGCCGCACTCCCTGACTAAGGTCCGAAGCGGCTGGCTTCTGACGACACACTGGAGGAGACCATCGGCAGTGCGAGGCACACATCAGTCCCTGCAACACAACAGGGACACTCCCAGGACCCCCCAGCATGCGCCGGTCGAAAGAAGGTGGAAAGACACCCTTGATTCGGGGTCGAAAAAAAAGAAGGTGAGCAAGGTTAGCTCAGGAAAGAATAAAGACGGTGAGCTAAGACCTGAAAGATGAGAAGAATGGCCTTAGCTCGGGAAGAACTGTGAGGAGGGTCTCACAGCTTGGCTCAGGTACCCCGGGGTCGCCAAGAAACACCCGTACAGTGGAAAGCCCACTGCCCCTGAGGGAGCGCAAATAATAATAATGATAATAATAATAATGTTAGCTAATGTTAAAGAAACATAATATTTTGGGTTTAAAACTTGAAAATTTTATTTAAAAATTCATATAGCAATGTTGTAATTATTAAACTAACCACATTTTGAAAGCAAATATAATTCGGATTTAAATTTCATGCGGTTGAAGAGTTTCTTGAATAATGTTTTGCATTACGGTCGGAACCCCGTCAGTGATGCCATGGGTTGGAAACAGAGCTCTGATATGTAGATATATGTAAAGTTCAATTCTACAATTTCAGGTTTCTGTTACAGAAAATAAACAGCATATTTCACATTGAATTAACAACAGAAAAACGTTGAAAAAATAACCTGATAAAAAATCAAATGAAATGTCTCAGGCTTTAATTAGAGCAGTTAGTTCATTATAAAGTACTTAACAGTTTTGGCAACTGATTCTTTTAGCTCTATCTGCAAACTTTTGTTCAGGTTTTCTTTTTCATATAGGGGTTTAGAGTTAAACATACTATTGCCCTTTATTATTACATTTTAAAATGGTTATTTTTTAGTCGATTAGAAAAGCATTTTATCTAGCTTATTATTAAAATTGTGATACAAATTTTGCACATATACAGATTTAATAATACTTTTTTTTACTATATGAAATATTTCATAACATTTATTGTTGGAATATAAATCACAATTCCTAGTATGTAAACGATATTTGTTTTATTAAAATTATAGTTCATAAGATTTAAATTAAAAATTATTTGAATGATTACTTAATATACTATTTTAGTCTACTGACCCAGAGATAAGTTAGATACTAGGAAATTAATATAAATTGCTCAATGGTCTTAAAATTTAACAAAAAGAAATAACTTTGAAGTCCCACGATAAAACCAGTGAACATGACTGAATGCAGTTTTCAAACTTTCAACAAGTTCAAAGTGAATAACAAGCTCACTATAATTCTGCCGAAAAGGTTTTAAGAAAATATCTTTCCAAGTAAATAAACTTCTGTTTTAAATAATAAAAAATCATTATAATTTGTAACATTGTAATCATATATTAATACATTGTTTTTGTTATGAAACTGAGATTGTTACATAAAAAATGTATTCTATATTCTATAATAGGTAAATATACCATTTAGTTGGGTTTGCTTTTATTGAATATATGTCTATCTGCCTTTTGATCATCACAAAAACATAAGTAATACCTAATACGACAAAAAACCAGAAGTTTCTCTCATTTACACAAATTCCCGAAGTCGTTACAAAAGACCCAACCTCATTTGGTGTACAAATTTTTAAATTTACTCTGGTCTAATATGTTTTTTATTAAAAGCGCATCATATAGGGGGAAGTATCAGGAGTATTGAAGTTGATCCATGTAAAACTTTAGCTGTATAAACAAATATGACTTTAAAAGTCGAAATGTACATTTTGTACTCCTCAAATAGTAGTTTTTATCACTAGGATAGGTCTGTTCGAAACGCGCTTTAAAATATAACGGTAAAGTAGAGGATAAACTCTTTCAGTCCAAGTGATGAACATTTTGTATCATACAGCAAAAATAAAAACAAAATAAGTAATTAAAAAATTAAATAACAAAAAGTTTAGTATCAGTTTATGTTTAATAGTTGACGTCCATCTTGGTTTAAATATTAGAAAACCCGCTGATGTACAAATAAATAAATTAATGAAATATCAAAATACTGCATATATATATATATATATATATATATATATATATATATATATATATATATATATATATATATATATATATATATATATATATATATATATAGTATGGCATTAATAGCCAGCCACCAACTTCAGAAAAATATAATACATTCTCTGAGGGGCTTAGCACCTGCGTCAAAAAATTTAAAAACTAAACTAAAAACATAAAGTTATGATCTCTCTTTACAAAGCTATATCCAGGGCGCTAAGCCATTGCAGCCCAGCTTCACTTGCACAATGCAGCCCAATCAATCCTTCGGGGAAAGCACTCAAAGGGCACTCATTGACTATGTGAGTCATAGTCTGCAACTCCGCTCCACAGCGGCATGACTGGTCTTCTGTCATTCCCCATTTGTATTTCCAATAATTACATCTTCCCACACCAGTGCAGAATCGATTGAGAACGGTCCACTGCTTCCAAGGAAGATCCATACCACTTACTGCTAAGGTTGGGTCAGCAATTAAAAATTGATTCCAGCCTTGGAAAGAGTCCCAGGAGGAAGTCCAGTCGGTATGGATGGAAAAGTTTGTCTCCGTCAACTGGGATGCTGTCCGCAGTGGTGGTCTTCGGGACCTCAATCTGCCCGTCTCCTGGGGTAGGTAATCATGGATGGGTAGCTGTGGATTGGATACGATCTTATTATATTCCCTAGTAAGTGCCTCCCTTCGTCTTATTTCAGGTGGAGCGATATTACACAGCACTGGGAGCCAGGGTACAGGTGTTGCCATGAGTGTACCACTTATGGCTCTCATAGTCATGTTCAGTTGGACGTCGATCTCTCTGAGATGCACACTGTTCAGCCACACGGGAGCACAGTACTCTGCGGTTGAGTAAACCAGGGACAAAGCAGTGGTTCGCAGAGCTTGTGCATTAGCTCCCCATGTGGAGCCAGCAAGGTGATGGACAATGTTAGTCCTAGCTCTCACCTTGGCTGCTGTCTTTTGTAGGTGGCTTTTGAATGTGAGAGACCGATCTAAAGTGACTCCCGGGTACTGTGGGTGATCATTGTGCTTTAGCTCAACTCCGTCAAATACGATTTTAAGCTTTTGGTGGGCTAGTCTATTGTTCAAGTGAAAGCAAGATACCTCGGTTTTAGTTGGGTTTGGTTTTAGTTCCAGGCCTTAAAGTATTCACCGAGGGTCTTGAGGTCATTTGTTAGTACTTCCTCAGCGTGTCGGAATTCCTTGTGCTGATAAGCCAGTGCAATATCATCCGCATAGGCAAACTTTAAGGAGCAAGTGTCAGGCATGTCGGCAGTATACACATTAAACAGCAGTGGGGCAAGCACTGACCCCTGTGGCAGGCCATCTTTTAATTGCCTAAAAGTACTTTCCTTGCGTCCCAAATATACTTTAATCATCCTATTGGAGAGCATCGAGTTGAGGAGACGCAACAGGAAAGGGCAAGGAATCAGGTTATAAAATTTAATGAGAAGGCCTTTTCTCTAGACAGTGTCATAAGCTGCAGTAAGATCTAAGAAAGCAACAGAGGTTTTCAGTTTTCGCTCAAACCCATTCTCGATGAAGGAAGTAAGAGCTAGAACCTGGTCACAACAGTTGCGCCCAGGCCTAAACCCAGCTTGTTCGACGGGGATGCTGGAATCCAGAACAGGGAGGATTCTGTTGTATATCAACCTCTCGAGCAGCTTATAACAGACACTAAGAAGAGCTATGGGTCGGTAACTTTCTGGCAGTTGTGGATCTTTATTTGGCTTCAAGACAGCTATTATTTTCGATCTTCTAAATATACCAGGCAAGTCGCCGGTTTCCCTTATGGAATTAAAAACTGCAAGAAGCCACTGTCTAGCCTTTTTACCCAAGTGTTTTATGAACTTCGGGAAGATTTCATCCATACCTGCTGCTTTGCCAATTGGCATAGCATCAATCGCCACATCCAGCTCATCTACTGTGAAAGGTCTGGAGACTTCCAATGGCGCTTGCCGACTTTCCTTAATTTCATTAAGCTTAAAATTTATTTTCCTATCTGCGGACGTACGCACCGGTTTAGATAGACAGGAGAGGCGTTTTGCAATAACACATGGGTTAGGTTGCGAAGTTGCGTGTTTTTCATTTGGCTTACCAGTGGAGAGCTTCCTGAGTAGAGACCAAGCTTTCCGACTACTGCGGGTGAAGTTCAGATTTTCAACAGTTTTCACCCATTTCTCTCTCCTGGAGTTGTCGAGAGAGTTAAGGAGTTGGTCCGCTATATCTCTGTCGGCAGTGTCAGTGAACTCACTGTAAAGGTCTTCGCACTCTTGACTCCATCCTGGTATGTACTCTTTCCTAAAACCTCTTGGGATAGACGCTTTAGCGCAAGACAGAACAAGTCGAGTGAACCGATCATAGTTTTTTATTTTAGGGGGGATGAACCTGATGCCTTTGTCAAGCCTGGAAGAGAAGGCCTCCCACTCAGCTTTGTTGAAGTTCCACCTAGGCCGAGGAAAAGATCTTGCGAGAGGAATTTGGATTCCCACTGATATCAGAACAGGCCTATGCTGAGAGTGAGGAAAAGCATCTTGGACCCTCCTGTAAGTTGGTATGGGTGTTGCTGACCGGTCACGAGAACAAAAGCACAAGTCTGGGGAGTACCTACGACGCCATCGGGCAGAATGGAAAGTGTGTGGGTCCTTGGGATTAAATACCAAGAAACGGTTGTTATTTTCAGCCCAGCTTGTAAGACGAGTGCCATTTTCATCATCGGACGAGTATCCCCACTGTGTGTGATGACTGTTAAAGTCACCTACATATACTACAGGATGTTCAAAAGATGGGAGAGCTGTATCTGGCCACTGGATGTTCGGTGGTTTGTAGACATTGACAATGGTAGTCTCAGATACCTTAACAGCAATAGTAAATATGCTGTTCACACAACTTTTGTGGGAGACTGATACGTCGTCTATGTCTTGCCTCACGTAAGTCGCCACACCATAGACCCTGTGTCCTATTTCCTCCACAAGCCTATATCCTGTGATGTTTCCCCTCGCACTGTTCTCTAGGTCTTCTACATGTGTTTCTTGTAGTGCGAGGACATCGACATTATTTTCTCGCAGCACCTTGCTGAGGCAGTCACTTTTTGATTTGCTCAGACCCTCTACGTTCAGATGACATATATTTAAAACGGAGCCTACATTTCTAAAATGGCCCTGGAAAGGGCCGTTTGAATTTGGTCTGGAAGCTGGCATAGCTGAGAGATCACTCGCGTGATAGTTCAGCTGCCAAAAATTGTTGTTCGTTTAGCACCACCCAGGGAGTACGTGCAGCTTTAATGGAATGCTGCGGACGCGAACAACATCACTCCCCGAACTCAGGGGAGTATTCAGGGATAAAATACTGCATTAAAAGTTTAGACGGCGAGTTACTTTTGCTCACATCTTCTTCATTTGTTTTGGACGACAAAAAAAAAAAAACAAAAAAACCCATCGGCCACGAAATTAGGCGGGTGACTGAAAACGCGATGTTGTCACATGGGACGAAAAGATTAGAGAGTCTATTGAAAATCAGGTACTTTGATACACAAAATGGCAACACTGAACATCCAGCGTTGTCTAAATCATATGTTGAGTGTACGTTCTATAAAAATGATCAAAATAAGTATAATCTAATAAAACCAATAAAAACGTTGACATGAATATAAATATATGATTAAATAATTTAATATTCATTACTAATGACCGCTGGCAATATGGCAATTTGGCAACGTTGCAAAATAATTCACCCGCCTGATTTCGTGGTCGCGACTATAGTTCAATTTTTTACTAAGAAAAGTACTGTTTTTCATTAAGTAATAAAAAATGTTTTATAAATAATTATTCAAACACTGTATATTACATATCAGTAACTACGAGATAGTAGTGGGGAATGGGGGCTTTTGGAACAGTTCAAGGTCACCTGAGGGATGACGTCATCGATGACGTCATCGAGGTCAATGACCTCATCGATGACGTCATCGATTGCATCATCGATGGCGTCATCACCAATGACGTCACATCCATGACGTCACACCCATGACGTCACAGAAATGACGTGCTGATGACGTCATCACCCCTTACGCCACCAAGATGACGTCATCGATGTCACAAAAGGTCAAGGTCACGCTGAAACCTAAAATTTTTCGGCACTTTTGCTGTTTCTCGCACTACGCTCCGAGTTTCAGTCACAGTTACCATGACCTTGACGACTTGGAGCGAATTTGCGATGAGAAACAGCAAAAGTGCCGAGGAAATTTGAAGTTTGCAACGTTACTCTGCCTAAACCGTCATGTGACACCGCTCGGGTGACCTCGAACTGGCCCAGAAGCCCCCATTCGACCATTACTGCAACCGCGATGCGCACCCTACGACAGACACCGAGCGACTGACTGTTCGGCCCCGCGCACTCTAGGTATATGGGAAGTGGTGGGGGAAATTGCGATGACCTTGAGAAACTTGAAAATGTCAAGCCGGGTAGCACCGTTTCGGTGCTACCTTAAAGTTACATGTTAAAGTGTGATGACCTTGAGTAAAAACATAGAAATACCACAAGTTGATACCGTCCCAGAGTTAAAGTGTGGTGACATTGAGTCAAAATACTGAAATACTATAAGTTGAAATCATCCCAGAGTTAAAGTGTGATGACCTTGAGTGAAAACACAGAAATACTACAAGTCGATCCCGCCCCAGAGTTAAAGTGTGACGACCTTGAGTCAAAACACTGAAATACTATAAGTCGAAATCATCCCAGAGTTAAAGTGTGATGACCTTGAGTCAAAACACAGAAATAGTACAAGTCGATATCGTCCCAGAGTTAAAGTGTATCGACCTAGATTCAAAACTTGTAAAAATACTTACATATAGAGAGTTAGAGAACAGCGAGACGCACCGCATGGAAGCTGGAGACATACTGGCGGAGCGGTGTTGTGCAGCCTAGGGACTCAGTTGTGGTGGGGGTATAGCCAACACTTAGAGTAGAAGTGTTGTGGGTGACCTTGACCCACTTACCCCCCCCACCCCCTCCCCCACACCCTCCCCCACCCACTCACCCACCCCCTCCCCCACCCCCTCCCCCACCCCTGATATCCTGGGCGTGGCAGCCCGGTGGGGATATAAGGCGGCCCGGCCACAGCCGGCTCGCAGTCCGCTACCGCGCGTTGAACGTGAACGATCGGGACGGACCGCCATAGGCCTCACTAAACACTGAATGGCTCCTTCACTGTTTAGCGAAGTCTACTCTAACTTTAAGACTTGTATTATTTCTAAGATATTGCGCTTGCGTTTGGGTATTGGAAATTATTTTATATGAGAGTGTTTTATTTGTACCCTATGTCTCCTGTGTGTCTTGTTTGTCTTTTATCCTGTGTGTCGTGTTTGTTATATGTGTTTGTTCCAGCATTTACCATGTTGAGCTCAATTGTGTGTTGTAAGTGTGTTATATTTATCTAAAGTGTATACGCTTGTTTTAGCATTTCCCCTTGAGCGTTTTTCACAGCTCAAAGTAAATTGTAACTTCAGGGAACGGGAGTAGGCCCCCGTGTAAATCCACTTTTTATAATTGTTAGGCTCCTCTCAGGCATGCAACAGGTTGCGGCTGAGGTTATGGGAGCATGTCTGTTTGTACGCTGGCAAGCAAAAGGTTGTGGCGGCCTCTGCACTCGGACCGAGGACGTAAGCCACTAGGGTGTCCTCAGTTAGTTTCCCTTCTGGAAACTCAAAATTATGTAAATGAATCTTTGTTAGCTATTTGTGTTTTTTAGTCCCCAAGGCCCCCGAACATTCGTGGTTCGCCATGGATGTACGGGGGCCGAAATTTTTTAATGTCCGTGTGGCCTTGACCCACAAAGGACTTGTAAAAATTTACTGCTTGCTAAATTACAAATATTAAAGATAGGGTTACGGGAGTAGGCCCCCGTGTAAAGTCACTTTGAAGTATTGTTAGGCTCCTCTCAGGCATGCAACAGGTTGCGGCTGGGGTTGTGGGAGTATGTCCGTTTGTACGCTGGCATGCAAAAGGTTGCGGCGGCCTCTGCACTCGGACCGAGGACGTAAGCCATTAGGGTGTCCTCAGTTTGTTTCCTCCTGGAAACTCAAAATTACGTAAATGAATCTTTGTTAGCTATTGAAAAGACAATGCAGTAAATGTTTACAAGTCTCGCGTGGCGAAGGGTAGACGGCATTGGATGTTGCCCTGTTGCCATAGTTGGGTCTCTTCGGAGGCTACAGCGATGACAACCCAAGTGCCCCACACCCCTATAGGGGGGTGTGGGGCTTAATTTTTTTAAAGTTTTTTCGTGACCTTGACCTATATATATAAAAGTTTTCAAATCTTTAACAGTCATGTTTTTTAACACAGTAAATATATTAAAGTACTTTGTAAACATTAATGGGTAGGCATTACTAACACAAGTTTGGAGTTGTCCATAGTTGTGTCTTTTCGGAGACTACAGCGATGGTAACATAAGAATGCCATGGGGCTTAATTTTTTTTAAAGTCCCCCCCCAACCCCCCCCCCACCCCCCCACCCCCTCCCCCACCCCCTCCCCCCTCCCCCACCCCCTCCCCCACCCCCTCCCCCACCCCCACCCCCTCCCCCTCCCCTTTAAATTTTTTTTGAAAAATGTTTGACCTTGACCAAAAAGTTTTTTGCTTCGGACGAGAAGTGCCTCCCCCCCCCTCCCCCACCCCCACCCCCTCCCCCACCCTAATATCCTGGGCGTGGTCGCCCGGTGGTGATATAAGGCGGTCAGGTTGCACGCACTTCTCATTCACGCTCCAGCTTTCGTTGGAAGTGGCTATCCAGGAGCTCATTCTTAAGAAGACCGGTGACCAAAAATGTCTCGTCGTATACCTTATAAACCTTCGTACTATAATCTGATTGGTATTAATAGTATTACAGACAATGAGAAGAAATTGTATAAAAAATTTTGTTGTTTACTTGACAGAACGCAAAAACTACCACCAAATACTTTCACCTACAAGCTACTCCTGATAGACAAGGATGATGTAAGCAAACTAACAACAATTCAAGTGAAATTGGTGGAAGAAAAAATTCTTGTTTGTGTGAGAGAAGTGTTTCATAATGAATATTCAAAAAGATTGGCTTTTGACTTTATTAAGGAACATGCAGGACGTGAAACAGGACAGTATCTAGGATTATATTATTTATATCTTTTTGAGAATGGAGCAAGTGTAACGGTAGAAATAAGTATCAAACTAATGTAATTCTCCCAACCAAGTGTTAAACTAGGACTTGAACTTGGACTTAATTGAGGATTTGTAGAACAGAGCGGGGGATAGATCACTTTGTGGCAATGGACTAGCATGCTGCTTAGTGGTTTATCCCCCGCTCAAAGGGTATCTTTACGCAACCTTGACCCACATAAATGCATAGTTTGTGGAAATATAAAAAGGGCAAACCAATTGGATGGATACACCACTTCTATAACATGGCTCCATTGCAGTGCTCTATCCCCCGCTGAAAAATAATAATTTCAAATGACCTTGTTCCACATAAACTTGCTCAAACAGACATCTTTGAAAAAACTTGTACAAAGTAGTGGATTTAGATCAAACATCATTGGTTTATCAAGCCTGTTGAAGAATATATTGAAAATGGGTGTTTAAAAGCCAAATCTACTACATGATTGATAAACCGGATGTTTATGATGTCACCTTCCCCCACCCTTCAACCTCGGGTATAAAGGGACCCGGTTGAGCGCGCTGCTCATTATTGCGTGGACATTCACCGAGTGCACACTCAAAGCCAAACTGTAAAAAATAGCTATTTGCGATATTTGTGGTGAGTTTTTCCAAGACGAAGATATCTTTGTTTTACATCGAGAATTGCATCATGAAGAGGACAGAAAAGAAGAGATTGTAGTAAGTGAAGAAGACTTGGATGCGATTGATCGGTTTTTGGAAAACCACCATAATCAGATGGACGAATTGGATAGCTATCTACAGTTACACCGAGAATTGCATCATGAAGAGGACAGAAAAGAAGAGATTGTAGTAAGTGAAGAAGACTTGGATGCGATTGATCGGTTTTTGGAAAAACCTCAGAAGCAGGACTGGGCTAGCTATTTACAGTTAATGCAAAGAAGAAGACCAAGTGTTATTCAATTTGCCGGAGCTGGACCATCTACAGCTGGAGGATTTATTCAAGAAGAGAAAATGGAAGAAGAAGATACGGAAGAAGAAGTGGAAGATGTAAGACAACTGCGTACCCAAGAAGAGGATATGGAAGATATAAGACAACTGCGCACTACAGCCTTGCCAGGACCAGTTGTAATTCATTTCAAAATTAATAACGTGCAATTAGAATTGGAAAATTTTATAAGTCAAGCTAAAAAGCTAGTTGTAAAAACATTGACGGAAGAATTGGCAAGATTGAACTTTATTAAATTTGGATTGGTGTTGGAGGCTATGTTTACTAATACCGATGGTGAAAATTCACCGAGAGCATTCATTGCTAAAAACCGAACCCTTACAACCACATCTGATATCAACGAAATTTTAGAAGAATGTTTGGTTGAACTGCTAGTGAAACTTCAAGAACATGAAGGAAGAGGATCCGGCTGGACGCTATCATCAATTGAAGGTATGGATGTGAGGGTTCACAAGCATGGATATGGTATGAGAGGAAGCAGCTTTATCCCTCTACCAAAGGTGATCCGAGATACAAGATCATGTATCAATGTGAAAAATGAGGATAATGAATGTTTCCGGTATGCAATGTTAGCAAAATATGTGGAACCTATGGCCTGTAGACCTAGCATAGCATACGAAGCTGTTCAACACCGCTATAACTTCCAAGGTATGTCGTATCCTGTTAGTCTTAATGATGTTGCTAAATTTGAAAGAAAAAACCCAGGAGTTTCAGTTAATGTGTTTGGTTTAAACTAATCAAATAACGTTTACCCGTTACGAGTTACAAAGACTGAACGTCAAAACCATACAGATTTGTTGCTATTGACCAAAGGTGAAATATCACATTATGTTTACATCAAGAACTTTGAAACTTTGGTTGGACGACAAGTGACTAAAAAGAAAATTAGAGTAACAGTGTGTAAGAGATGCTTTTGTTTCACAAATAAAGACTTGAGACGTGGAGGATCATAGTGGTTGTCAGAACACCAACGTCTTTGTAATGACAACTATGAAGTGAAGATGAGTCTGCCACCACCATCTAGAGCATTTGTTCAGTTCAATAAAACAGTTCACCAATACCGGATTCCACTAGTTATCTACGCTGACTTTGAATCCACGTTAGTGCCGCAGGAACTTTCGGATGGTGAAGTAAATAGAAGAACCAAATATCAATTGCATCAACCTAACAGTTTTTGCTTATTGGTGAAATCTACTTTACCTGAAGAACAATTGCAAGACTATGGCTTAACATCCACTCCGATACTCTACCGTGGGGAAGAAGCTGCTAAGTATTTTGTAGACCAGTTGT
This sequence comes from Neoaliturus tenellus, assembly GCA_030545055.2. Classification (NCBI taxonomy): domain Eukaryota; kingdom Metazoa; phylum Arthropoda; class Insecta; order Hemiptera; family Cicadellidae; genus Neoaliturus; species Neoaliturus tenellus. The sequence continues at coordinate 171,613,627 of CM061532.1, forward strand.
ATGATATTGCTGAAAAAGTGGAACGCCTATACGGTAATGTTTTACCCATGAAACCTTTGAACCAAAATCAACAAGAAGAATACATTTCGGCTACAAGATGTTATCTATGCAAGAAGAGTTTTAGTGAAGAAAATAAAAAAGTAAGAGATCATGATCACCTCACAGGGTTATACAGAGGACCTGCTTGTAATTCATGCAATATAAATTACAAACTGCCAAACTTTATCCCTGTCGTGTTACACAATCTTAGCGGCTATGACTCCCACTTTATTATCCCAGAGTTAGGACGAGATGATGGAAAAATCGAAGTATTAGCTGAAACATTGGAGAAGTACATCAGTTTCTCAAAAACAGTAGGTAAAATTAAACTTCGCTTCGTAGACTCTTATAGATTTATGTCATCTAGTTTGAGCAAATTGTCTGAGAACCTAAGAAGAGAAGATCTAAAAGAAACCAGCAAAATTGTACCTGAAGATAAATTGGACTTAGTATTACGAAAAGGAGTTTTCCCCTATGATTATATAACTTCCACAGAAAAGTTTGAAGAAACCAGTCTACCACCGATTGAAGCCTTCAATAGCAAATTAAATGAAAGTGAAATCTCCGTTGAAGACTACAATCATGCTTGTAATGTTTGGAACCAACTAAACATTCAAACTTTAGGGGAATATTCTGATTTTTATATAAAATTGGATGTAACTCTGCTGTGCGATGTGATGGAAGAATTTCGGAACACCTGTTTCTCAGCCTACGGATTGGATCCTTTACACTCGTATACATCCCCTGGATTAGCATGGCAAGCTATGCTCAAGTCAACTAACTGTCGATTGGAGCTTCTCACAGACATTGATATGGTCCTCATGATCGAATCAGGTGTACGAGGTGGTTTGACTCAAGCTGTGACCAGACATGTTAAGGCCAACAACAAGTATATCCCCAACTTCGACGAGCAACAACCATCACTCTACCTTGGATATTTTGATGCGAACAACCTCTATGGTTGGGTGATGTCAAATCCACTTCCCTACGCAGACTTCAAGTGGATTGACCCGACCACCATCGGTGACATATCACGGATTCCAAAAGATGGTCAAACAGGCTATATTTTGGACTGTGATTTTGAATATCCGGAGCACCTTCACGACCATCATTACGACCTGCCTCTCCTAGCCAAGACTGAAGTTTCACCGACAGGAAGGTGGCCCAAGCTGATGATGACCTTGGAGAATAAGAGTCGATATGTGGCACACTATTGGGTAGTTCAACAAGCACTTGAATTGGGTCTACGTATAGTGAAAATTCACAGAGCAATTGAATTCACCCAGTCTTGTTGGTTGAAACCATATATCGATTCCAACACGACAAGAAGAGCTGCAGCGACAACAGCATTTGAAAAGGACTTCTACAAATTAATGAACAACGCCATCTTTGGGAAGACCTTGGAGAACAAGAGAAAACACAAAATTGTAAAATTAGTAAGTGATCCTAGGAAATTGGAAAAATTAGTGCAAAAACCAAATTTCGGAACATCAATGATTATAAACGAAAATCTAGTTGCTGTCAGTGTGAATAAAACAACAATAGTGATGGATCGTCCGTTATACATTGGAATGTCGATTTTGGATATAAGTAAAACTCTGATGTATGATTTCCATTACAACAAAATGGTTAAACACTACGGAAGAGACAACATTGGAGTTGCATACATGGATACCGACGCGTTTATCTACTGGATAAAGACTTTGGACATGTATGAAGATCTAAGGAGTTTCCCATACAAAGACGACTTTGACTTCTCTGACTATCCGAAGAACCATCCAAATTACAATGAAAAGAATAAAAAAGTAATCGGAAAATTTAAAGATGAAGCAAATGGAATACCTTTGGAGGGAATAGTTGCGCTGATGTCCAAATTATATTCCTTCAAGGTGTATATAGAAAATGACATACCGACAGTGAAGAAAGCTAAAGGAGTCAAAACATCGTACTTGAAGAAACATGTGACATTTGACCATTACAAGACCTGCTTGTTTGAAGATTCTACAATGTCTGCAACGTTCAACACTATTAGAAGCTTTAAACATGAGGTCTACAGTGTCACTGAAGTTAAAAGAGCACTATCAGCTCAAGATGATAAAAGGCATATTATGCCGGATAAGATTCATACTCTTCCTTTCGGCCACTACTCTCTAAACCCTATCAACTAGTAACCTATTTTTCGTCCTTCTACAACTTCGACCTTATTCCTTCCTCCTTCCGTAAAAAAATGGGGAACACGGCAAGTCCAACGCCGTGTTCCCCATTTTTTTACACAAGTTTGGATGACCTTGACCTATATAAATGATGTGAATATTTAAGACAACATTCATTGTGATTATACATGTGATACATGAAACATTCAAACCTGCAATATGAAGAACTCGAAGCAAGAAATTGTCAACGAGCTTCATAAACCTGCAAGAAGAAAGTTTCCACGAAGAAATACAGTGATAAAAGGAATAAATGATTTATATCAAGCGGATTTAATCGAAATGATTCCTTATAGTAAACAAAATAGAGGATTTAAATACATATTGACTATTATTAATTGTTTTTAAAAAATGGCAGATGCTTTACCACTAAAAGATAAAAGTGGCAAAAGTGTTACAAAAGCAATGGAAACAGCTATACAAAGAGACAAACATACTATAAAACATTTACAAACTGATGATGGAAAAGAATATTTTAATAAGGAATTTGCAAATTTAATGAAAAAACACAACATTAACCATTACTCAACCAATTCAGAGGTAAAAGCATCAATAATTGAAAGATTCAACAGAACTTTAAAAGGTGCGATGTATAAGATGTTTTCTAACAGAGGGTCGCACGTATGGATATGTTACCAAAACTTATAAGCGATTACAATAACAAGTTTCATAGAACTATCGGTATGAAACCAAGCCAGGTGACTAATAAAAATGAAAAACTTGTATTAAAACGTATAAAAATGAATACTAAACCAAGAGTTGAAAAACTAAAGCCTAAAAGGTTTAATGTTGGTGATAAAGTGCGAATAAGCAAATACAAAGGTGTATTCAGTAAAAGATATCTTCCAAACTGGACAAATGAGGTATTTACTGTATTTAAGGTGCAACCTACAATACCAGAAACTTACATTTTAAAAGATAATAAAGGACAATTGCTGGAAGGAGGGTTTTATGGACATGAAATGTTAAAATCAACAGTAGGTGATGTATATTTAGTCGAAAAGGTGTTGCAACGAAAAAAGGATAAGGTTAAAGTACGATGGTTAGGATTTAATAAGACGGAAGATTCTTGGATACCTAAAAAGGATCTAATATAATGATAGAGCATCATTTTGGGTTGAACCATTACAAAGGATGGAGATAATACCGCAAAAAGACAATTTTACTATTAATAATATAGATGAACTCACAGTGGATGGTTCTCAATTCAATACTGGGAAACACGGTGTTTTGTTACCAAACACGGTGCGTTGTCTGGTTACCGGTCCTTCCAATTGTGGAAAAACAAATGTAGTATTCAATTCAATTGATTACAAACCCTAAAGGATTACGTTTTAATAATTTATATGTATTTTCAAAGTCACTACAACAACCAAAATATCAGTTATTGGAACAAATACTCAATAATGTGCCTGAAGTTAAATATTTTAAATTCAACGCGAGCGAGAGTGTCATGCAACCGCAAGAGGCTAAACCATTCTCAGTATTCATATTTGACGACGTATCTTGTGAAAATCAAAATACAATAAGAAATTACTTCGCCATGGGTCGACATAACAACATAGATAGCATTTATATTGGTCAAACTTACAGCAAAATACCGAAACAGCTCATTAGAGACAATGCAAACATGTTAATTGTATTTAAACAGGATGAAACCAACCTAAAACATATATATTATGACCATGTAAGTGCGGATATGCCATTTGAACGATTTAAAGAGTTGTGTGGAAAGGCTTGGGCTGAAAAGTATGGGTTTTTAACAATTATGAAGGAACAACCGCTAAACAATGGTCGATACAGGATAGGATTTGATAAATTTATACTAATACACTGATCATGATGTAAAACATTCATTGTTGTACAACACGTCTTGCTACAAACATGGTTAACCAAGAAAAGTTAATAAAGGAAATAAAATCACTTAGTGATTCTATTCGAGATAAAAACAGAGCATTAAAATTAGGTATTAGCGAAAGGGAGAAATTTCTTGAATCTACTTTTAAACCTATTACTGAACCCTTGAAACAATTAAACAAAAAATTTGCTAAACCCGTTTTGGAAGGAGATGCAATTGCACCTATTACAAAGTTTGAAAGAGAAAATGTAAAATCAGAAGATTTTAGTGATGAAGACCTGGAATCCTCTACATATAGTGGTTTTAGAGGTGGAGAACCTGAAAGAGCGCTAGAATCACCAGACTATAGTGGTATAAGAGAATTATATGAAGTAAAAGCTAAAAGAGGACATGAAGATGTATCAACTGCTAGTGAAGAGGAAAAAGAAGAAGAAGCAAGGGAAGGTCCGTCAACCATAAGCTTGTTGGGTGAAAACATTCATAACAAAGGACCTTTAGGAAGGAAATACATGATAAAAATGTTAGCTGGAATAAATCCTAATAAAAACTACCATAGTTATGGAGTAAGATTAACAGAAGAAGGTTTAATGGTTGGTAATAGCCCGGTAAACATTGATGAAGATGATAATATTATTGTTGGTAATCAAAGATATAAGGGCATAAGAGGATTATTTGAATTATTATTTGAAAAAAGCCTTTAGAATTGTTAGTTAAAGAAGAAGACATGGAAGCATATAAACAGATTTTGGAACACACCAATGCATACAGGAGAAAATATTTAGCTGATCAACCAGTTTTTAGATCTAGGTCTTTAAAATATAGAGTATTTGTATCCAAGTTAATACCAACAACGAGAAGACAACCAATGCCGATAATGCCAAGAAAACCTGTAAAACGAAGGTTTGTGTCATCCACTTTGGATATAAGTGCTCCAGAACCAAGAAAAAGAAACAAATCTGTTACAGGTACAGGTTTAATGAAGAAACTATATAACACAAATGTGATTTATTACAATAATATCAATAAATTGGTGGATAGAATGAAACTAATACATGAAGCTAAAGAAGCGGGTCATACTGGATTGGAAAACGAATGGGTGGCTTTAGTGGATGAACTCCGAAACCGTGGGGTAATCTCATAAAAATGCGTTACTCCCTAGAATACTATTCAGTTGCACCATGAGTGTCGACAAGTTCGGACGTTACTCCTCGGATGGGTTATATTATGCGAATAGTTTAAAAAGAAGTGCTGGTTTACCACAAACACCTGATGGAGATTATGATATGAGTAATAAAAGGTTAAAAAAACATAAAAGATCCTACGGATGAAAACGGTGCAATAAATTTAAAAATATTAAAGGAAAAGATATCGCCAACATTAAGACTACAAAATAACACATATGACGCAGAAGATCATAGAATCATCAACGTTGGTAAACCAAATCAAAACGGTGATGCAATAAACAAAGGTTATTTGTCATCTGAATTAAAAAATACGTTAAAATTCAATGGGAAAACGTATAGTGCCAACAATAAACGTATATCCAACGTAGATGACCCTAAAGATGCAAAAGACAGCGTAAATAGACGCTATTTACATTCTTTGATACCTGAAAAGACAAAAGATGGATTTTCTTTTTATAAATTTGTTATTAACGATATAGGTTATCCAAAAAATGAAAATGATGCTGTAAACCTCAAATATATAAAAGATCATTGTGTCATACATGATGTGGGAGTTATCGATTGTCTTGGTAATTGTTTAGCAAATGTAAAAGATGGTTCGGCACCAACAGATGGAGCAACGGTGGGTCAAATGAAGAAAACTTTAAAACAAGAAACATCTGGATTTGTAAAACAAGACCAAGTAGTATCGCGAAAAGGGGATGTATTTGTGCAGGGAAATGAAAAGTTTACATTACTTGAAGAAAAGAATAATGCTTGGGATGGTAAAGGAAAGAAATTATCATATATAGGTATGGGTACAGAATTCTTTGATGTTCCAGTTGTAGCACAAACTATATGTTCTAATCCATACAATGATGAACCTTACATATGTAGGTTTAAAAAAATACGTAACGTATCTCCTGGTACCAACGATTTCGATTGTGTTGTAGTTAGTCAATCTTTGATATTAGATAAACCAACTGGTGATATTTTTAATGCAAATGATAAGAAAATAGGTAATTTAAAACAAGGGAGTGATCCAAATGATGCTGCAACTGTAGGACAGGCTATAACAACTTCATTAAAGGACCATAAAGTATATACTTGTAATAATAAACGTATTACAGAACTTAAAGACCCTCAACATGTGGATAATGCTGTCACTGTTAATTTTCTTATTAAAGTTTTAGGAAATGCATTATTTGATATGTTCAATATTATTGCAACCCGTACACGTTGGGGTAATTGGGTGTCTGAATCCGAGAGAGGTAATTGGATTAAACAGGAAATTTTTAATAAATACTTTATTAACCCTAATACGCAAAAGTTTAGATCATCAGATTGGGGTGATATTGATATATAATATAAGAACGCAATAAACGACCTCATTTATGTCCAACTCGTCATAGAGTTAACACATAAGTTGTACATTTCGATTATAAAAGGACAATAATGACATTCCAGCACATCAGTCCATATCGAGACAGTATACGGAAAGGAGGCGGTATCACGTCCACAGCGGTTTCTCTGTTAAGTAAAGCTTTAAATCGTATTCCAGTAGGATCTATCGTAAATAGAGCAATAGACGCTTTACCATACGAATTTCATATACCGGGAGGTTATCAGTATTGTGGACCAGGAACTAAATTGAAAAAACGACTGGAAAGAGGTGATCCAGGCATAAATAAGTTAGATCAGGCTTGTAAAGATCACGATATCGCATATTCCACGTTTACCGATTCAAAAAATAGGACAATCGCTGATAAAAAGCTAGCGAATATAGCTTGGCAACGAGTAAAGTCTAGTGACGCTAGTATTGCGGAAAAAGCAGCAGCTTTAGCGGTAACAGCAGGTATGAAGGCTAAAACAGCGGTAGGAGGTGGAAAAAGGAGGGGTAAGAGTAAAAAAGGATCAACCATGAGGAAACATGGTGGTAATATTAGACTAAAAAGACGTTCTCCGAGGAAAAATAACAAAAAACCGACAATATGGTCAATGGTAAAAAACGGGGCTGGTCTATACCTAAGACCGTATCGTGCATATTAAATAAAAGAAATCAATTGGTTATACCACATAAAGCGTTGACTAATGTTGAATTATTTAAATATATTTCCTGTTTAAAAATACCATTTTTCCGCGGAGTATTTATGAAAGACAGTTTACCAAAGAAAATATGGAAAAATGAGACTGGAATCGTAAATTTGGATAATACTGAAGGGCCCGGCACCCATTGGGTGTGTTATAAGAAACTAAATAGCAATGTATATTATTTTGATAGTTTTGGAAATTTGCCACCACCTAAAGATCTTGAACATTACTTTAAATCTGCTAAAAACATATATTACAACTATAAAAGAGAACAACCTGATAACACTTCAATATGCGGTCATTTATGTTTGGAGTTTCTAGCTAAAAGTATCAGTCACTATTGAGATGTCTTCCTATACAGTATCATTAACGGGAAAATCGTCCACTTTACGAAGCATCCTTTTTCCAGCGTTACGCTTGCAAAAAGGAAGATTTTGGGAGGCAGCACTGTTGGGTTTTACAACTTACAACTCTATTCCGAATGTTACAGAAGGTAAAAATAACTTATTGCATTATTATAAAGGAAAAGATGCCAGTGGGAAGTTTACAGACTTAGAAGAGTGCAGTTTACCCACAGGTTCTTATGAAATTGATCATATTAATGAATTTTTGCAAAATAAAATGGGAAAAGACAATATAACACTAAAAGGTAATAACAATACAATGAAAGCTGAGCTAACTTCAAAATATTATATCGATTTTACTAAGCCCAACTCAATTGGTGATTTATTAGGATTTCCCAAAGATGGAGCAATTTTAGAACCAAATAAAACACATTCTGGTAAACAAACTGTAACAATATTAAAAGTCAATAGTATAGACATAACTTGTAACATTATACAAGGAGCTTACAGAGATGGAGCAAATACTCATATAATACATACTTTTTACCCCAGTGTACCGCCTGGATTTAAAATTGTTGAAAAGCCACAAAACCTGGTATATCTACCGTTGAACACCACTTTCATTTCAGACATCGTGTTGAACGTATTGGATCAAGACGGCAACTTGATAGATTTCCGAGAAGAGCCTATTACGGTTAGATTACATTTAAAATCGACACTTTAATACAAAATCATGGGTTTAACATTTAAAAGCGAACAACCTACGGGAAACCGCATTAGTAGCTCTTCAGCTGTGGAGGAGTTAACACGCGAGAACATTCGTTTCTTAGAGAGAATTGGATTAAAATTAACCGATTATGGATATACTGGATATAGCGCAGGGTCCGACATTCGACGAAACCCTATGGGAAAAAGAATATCACACCCACAACCCTTACACTTCATCAAAATTAAACAATAACGATGAAATCCGTATTCCTATACAAAATCAAGACATTTACACACTACCATGTGAAAGTTACTTGTATATTGAAGGAAAAGTTACTAAAAAGGACGGTACTACTACTGGTACAACAGTTCCATTTATAAATAATCCTATGGCTTTCCTGTTTGATGAAATTAGATATGAAATATCAGGTGTAACAGTTGATTCCACTAAAAAAGTAGGTATTGCAACAACTTTAAAGGGATTAACATCTATATCACCTAATGAAACCAATTTAATACAACCTGCAGGATGGGTTTTACCTGAAAAAGACACAATCACTCCAGATACAAATGGAAATTTTGATTTTCATATTCCATTACGTTTGTTGCTTGGTTTTGCTGAAGACTATAGAAAAATTATATTAAATGTTAAACAAGAATTAGTTTTGTTGAGATCTTCTAACGATAAAGACATTATTAAAGCTCCAAACGGTACAACGGATGCAACTTTGGAATGGAAATTAACATTAGACAAAATCGTATGGCGAGTTCCACATGTTAAATTAGCTGATGAGCATAGAATGCTACTATTAAGAAAGTTAAAGGCTGATCGTGATATTGTAATTCCTTTTAGAAGTTGGGAATTTCATGAACATCCCAGCTTGCCAACTACGGATCGTCACACTTGGACTGTTAAAACATCTAATTATGTGGAACGAGCCAGGTATATTATATTTGGTTTACAAACAGGCAGAAGAGACACCATCACCAAACATGCAGGCCAATTTGATCATTGCAACTTGAAAAATATTAAAGTTTATTTAAATTCACAATTTTTTTCCATACGATAATTTAAATGTGTCATTCGCTAGTAAAAAGTACAGCATATTGTACGATATGTATGCAAGATTCCAAAGTTCATATTATGGTAAAACGAATGCACCTTTACTATCACCAGAAAAATACTTAGATGGTTACCCTATAGTTGTAATCGATTCTTCTAAACAAAATGAATCGGTAAAATCATCAAGTGTAGATATAAAAATAGAAATGGAATTCAACGCGCCTATACCGGCTAATACAACTGCATACTGTTTAATTCTACATGATAAAATCGTAACATACACAACTTTAACTGGAATTGTTAAAAATGTATTGTAAAAGACCGGTTTTCCTACATTCCAATGCATTCCGCGAGTATAAAAGCAGAGCGTTCAGCTCGCTCCTCATCAGTTTGTTGCCTGTTGTTGTATGGGTAGCATCTTATTCAATATGGCTTCTCCTAGTGGTACACAAGAAAATGTAGTAGATATTGAGAAGGAGATATCCGACTTTTTAGATCTTCAAGGTCAACCGGAGGGAGATGAACACAACGCTTGCGGACAACTCCACGCCAGTAATAATGTTGAGGAAAAAGGTAAATGAAGAAAGAATGCACACAAGAGGAAAAGGGATATTGAAGATAATATTTCTCCTAACATATTAAGTGAGGTATTCTTGCGAATATTTTACCCAATCTCTTCCAGTTTGGACAAAAGTGTTTTAATTGGTGTTATGAAATCTACAGATTATTCCCCTACTGTAATTTTAACTCATGGACCCAAAATGATTTTGTTTACGGACACTGCTTGGGAATCGTTTATGAAACACTTGCATCTGCTAGAATGCTATTTAAGTAGTAACATGTTTGGAAGAAAGACAAGAGTAGGCCTTTTGGATTCAAATGTGGAAATCGATATTGTTAAACATCGTGGTGATCATCAGTTGCGGTTTAGAGACACAACAAGACATGATAACAAGATTCAACTTAATCGAGAAGAGTTTTTTATTCTAACTTGTGCAACTGAACCAATAACGAGATACTTGAGACAACTGGTGTTTTCAAGTTCAATTATTAAAGATTATCTGGAAGACACTTTGGACAAACAACCGGACGCACCTATATTGTACGGACCTGTAGATACTTCTATATTCAATAGGGTTCCTCATGAAGTACAAATGTGGAGACAATTGGAAAAGTACGCTCAACTACATAAGAAATCAGTAAAACGTGAAGAAGAGGAAGAAGAAGGAGGAGAAGAATCAAGTGTTAGTGATGAAAATGAAAACAAGGAAAATGTAAAGATGGAAACCTAAATGACAATTAACTACACAGCAATGGTTAATTTTTAAAACAATATCAAACACTTTGTGGGGTTAGGCCTACCGGGGACGGTGCCCACGTTAAATATACACCAACGCGCCAACAACTGTACGGCCGGGTATAAAAGTCGTACCTACCGTGGTGTGGAAATCAGTTGACCTTTGGACTTCGTCATGAGCAGACGAGTGATCTTCGCAATGGACAAGGAAGAAGAACAAGTAAAGTCCAAACCTGGTATAATTGAGTTCCAAGCGTTTCGGGGTAATGATGATAGATTTATCATAAAAGAACTTGTGTTTTTCGACATCAATACAAGTGTTCCTTATTCGTTTTTATTTAAACCACCATGTTCTTATTCATCTTTAACTAGTAAAGCCGCTACTACCAACAGATGGATTTCAAAACACTTCCATCATATCGATTGGTATGATGGTTTTACAAGTTACACGGACTTATATCACATTATGCATCACTTTTCAGACAAGTTTACCAATATTTACACAAAGGGGCTGGAAAAGAAAAGATGGATCGAAGGATTTACTCATGTTCCGGTTAATGATGTGGATTTGGATAAAAACTACAAGTATACGATGGAAAATGTTTGTATTTGTACTAAAAGTCCAGAACATGAAAAAGATAGACATTGCGCTTTAAAAAACGCCTATAAACTCGCATCTTACCTTCAAAGTGAGGAAATGGGGAGTGGTGGGGGTAACGGGGGTTATATAAGTGAGGAGCAGACCGGGACCTGGCATGAGTATTACTCGAGATTCCGAGACGACAACATCTCCCAGCAAGAAGACGAAGAAGACGATCTATAACTTGACCATGGCATCTCACCAGTTCCTGCAAACTTTGGTTGAGCAGTTCAATGCTCACTCCAAATCTACCATACTACCCGTCAAGAAGTGTTCCGAACTTAAAGACGAGAAGCACTACATTATCCACGCCATGAAGAAGATGGAGACTACAGTTGGAGAGGCCATCTGCTGCAGTCTTAGCGAGGCACCATTCACTCCGGGGGATGAGCCCAAGTTCCAAGTCTACCTGCCGAAACGGTTCGTCCATTTCCTCCAGAACGAGGATCTGCGCTCCATCCAACCCGGCTGTCTCTACCTGGTTTCCCACGGTTGCACGGGTAGCAATTCCACCGAGTTGACCATCCACATCGCCGACAATCAGCAGTGTTAGATTTAAGTTTTACTGTTGTACATATGTTATTGTAATGTTTTATAAATAAATAAACCATAAAAGACAAAAAAAAAAAAAGAATACAAAAAGACAAAAAATGCAACATATCAATATGTGAAGTTTGTCACATATTGATATGTTGCATTTTTTTTTAACTTCGCGGGTGACCTTGACCTTTGACCTTTGCATTTCACAGTTACCCCCACCACCACGCTACAAGTCAAACCTGCTTGAATGCAAAACACCCCCACCACTTTTTCATATACCTCCAAGCGCTGTGCCTCGTCTTCATTTCAACTCCAGCAGCCAACCGAACAACATCAGTATGTCTCTGAACGTAAGCTGTGCCAGCTATGAGGAGGTGACGATCAAAACGCAACAGGAGCTGAACGACTTGTACAAGGAGTTGCAGCTGATGGTGGCAAGAGGCTACCGTATAAACGTGCAAGTCTACGCTTGCAATATACGGAATCTTAGGCAGCCGAAGGAAGAGCCTGGACATTCCTCTTCAACGACAGCTTCCTCACCGGCGTCGATGAAGACCGAGCCAGACAACTTGGATTACTTCAGCTGACTAGCGGTTGTCTTCCTTGTCCTTACAATTGTAGAATATGTTTATTTCTTCATTATATTAAAGAAGTAAAAAGAGCAAAGCCACCTATCTTGTTACTGACATATATGCTCAGTAACAAGATAGGGTTTTTTTTAAAAACACAATTTGAATGACCTTGAAACTTCCCCCTCCACTGATTCGCTACCCCCACCACTTCACTGTTGATATACATGAGACAACATAATTAGATACCTCATTCCTTCTTCAACAGCCAAACCTACAACATCAACAATGGCTAACCTACCAACAGATGAAAGATGTCCTCACGCATGCTGTGACTTCGTACACGAGTTAGAGAAGAGGATGCAAGAGAGGGCGATAAGAAGAAAGCAGATCCACTCAGAAAATATCATGATAGTAAACGGCTATCTTTTGTTGTTCGGCCTTATCATGGTTGTACTGTTCATACTGTACGGCATAGTTACATGTGTCGGCAAGGTTGCAGAAGAAAACGCTCGCCACCATCAGTTGGAAGATTTCAATGTTACTTTCTAGGTTTTCCTTTTTTAAAACTCCATTTGGATGACCTTGAACTTTCCCCCTCCACTCCTTCCTTTTTTAAAACCCAATTTGAATGACCTTGAAATTTCCCCCTCTACTCTTCGATAATGTTACAACTGACTGCAGCTCACCTCATTCCTTGCTTAGCTACCATGGCGGACAGGACTCTTTCTCAAGTTCACTCCACTACGGACGAAGCATTTCCCTTGCGGTGGACCGTTCATTTACAAGATGCAACAGAAGTGGAAGTCTTGTATCAAAAATTACTCTATGTATTCAACGGGAACCCTGGACCTCTTGAATGTAGAATGGATTTGAATTTTGATGCAACCAGGGTCGGCACAGAACCTTCAACTTCAAGCCAGCCTCAGCAACAAGATTTTACACATTTATACACTCCAATATCACCGGAAGATGTAACTGTCTGCGAGGCTGACTCAACTACACGTTATGTTCAGCCGAAGCCTTGGGTGTTGATTATTAACAATGTTTACAAAGTGGAATTGGTATGTAATAGATTAAAGGAGTTGATGGTACAAGATCCCGGCCTGCGCTTTCAAATAGACATACATTTCATCTGGGGAGCACCTGCGCGGGGCTCTTCGTCTGACAGCTCTTCACGTACGACGGATGAGGAGGAGGAGGACGACTAGTCATCTTTTTTAAAACTCCGTTTGAATGACCTTGACCTTTCCCCCTCCACTGAGTTTATTTAAGGTGCACTCTCACTGACTACAGCATCATTTCATCGCGCACCTTCACCGCAGCAACATGGAGAGTCAACTCAACTACTGTTGCGAACAAAAATGTTTTTCATGGCCGAATGACATTGATGTGGTGGATGGCCTGGCTTGTAGAAAATGTGAAGCTTTTGGTCAGTGCATGTGTAAGTGCAAGTCTTGGAAGAAGCCGAAACCAATGTTGAAGACATTCCATGTGTACCAGATGAAAGGGCATAAGTACACTTGTTGCCCTGAACGTTGCATTGAATTTAATCTAAAACAGCTAACTGGCTGCAAATTGTGCAACAATCATTTTGCAGGTTTTTGCAAACATTATTTAGGAGCGTGTCAGTACAGATCAACTTGGCATACCGAAGCACTCACTATCAATGAAATCGGTATAGACTCACAAGAGTAGTCTTTCTACTCTTTGACTTTTTTAAAACTCCGTTTGAATGACCTTGAAATTTCCCCCACCACTTCCCCATATATCTAGAGTACGCAGGGCCCGGAGGTCAGTCGCTCGGCGGTTGTCGTAGGGTGCACATCCATGTTGTGCAATCTGCTGTGCAGTTTTCATTTTAACCAGTTCAAGGTCGCCATACTTAAACTCTGGCAAAAACGTCAAGCTGTTAAAGACAATCCTAAGTCCCAGGTTCACAGTCAACCTCAAGGTCATCACACTTCAACATGTAAAATTTAAGGTAGCACCAAAACGGTGCTACCTAGCTTGACATTTTCAAGTTTTCCAAGGTCATCGTAGTTCCCCCACCACTTCCCATATACCTAGAGTGCGCGGGGCTGGACAGTCAGTCGCTCGTTGTCTGTCGTAGGGTGCACATCGCGGTTGTAGTACTGGTCTAAAGGGGGCTTCTGGGCCAGTTCAAGGTCACCCGAGCTGTGTCACATGACGGTTTAGGCAGAGTCACGTTGCAAACTTCAAGTTTCCTCAGCACTTTTGCTGTTTCTCATCGCAAATTCGCTCCAAGTCGTCAAGGTCATGGTAACTGTGACTGAAACTCGGAGCGTAGTGCGAGAAACAGCAAAAGTGCCAAAAAATTTTAGGTTTCAGCGTGACCTTGACCTTTGTGACATCGATGACGTCATCTTGGTGACGTAAGGGGTGATGACATCATCAGCACGTCATTTCTGTGACGTCATGGGTGTGACGTCATGGATGTGACGTCAATGGTGATGACGTCATCGATGATGCAATCGATGACGTCATCGATGAGGTCATTGACCTCGATGACGTCATCGATGACGTCATCCCTCAGGTGACCTTGAACTGTTCCAAAAGCCCCCATTCCCCACTACTCGAGATATATAAACATTATAAGTAATAAAATGATGAAACATTAAGATCTACAATTATACAACAAATATATTCAATGACAGTTGTTTTAAGTTATCATAGTAATACTATTAAATATAATATCATGACAAACACCATGATAGTTTTTTGAATTGCATAAAAAGTTTATGTTGTTCACTCTCAATCTGTGATCTAAGAACAGCGATAGCCGCTGGTAGATGGGGCGGAAGTGAACGAGAGTTTCGTCATATTATGGCTCGAGGGTGTAATCTTCTCTAGAACCATAACTTTGCTTTCATTCAGAATAGTGCCTTGTTTAAACTTCAAACGTTTAATTTAAGAAATTTCCTTCCGTTTATAAATTTATAAAAAAATTTATAACATCAAATATACTAGTAAGTGATTTTTTAACCTTTAAGTCTAAAGTAAGAAGTAAGCCTACAAACTCAAGTAATCTATTGTTAACCGTAGTAGAGGGTGGCCATTATTGGACACATTTCAAAATTAAGTAAATGAACATTCAAGCAGCTTAAAAACACGGAAATTCTTTAATTTAATAGCACATTAAAACAGTTTTAAGCGCAGTACACTAAAAAAATGATCTATATTCAAATAATATTAAAATAGTGATTATAAAAAGACTGTAAAATGGTCAAATTCCTTTGCTTTTACGTTCCCCAGACATTATTTCCTTAGGATCTTTCCTAGACTTATGACAAGGAAAGATGTTGGCAAAGAAGATTAAAGACTTTGAGGAACTTAAGAAAAGAGTTAGAGAGGTTATTGAAGGGATAACTCCAGCAGTGCTCAGAAAAAAATGGCCTGAGGTTGAATTCATACTGCAAATTTTGCGTGCAAAAAAAATGAAGAGCACGTGGATACGTTTTAGTTTATTTTGAAAACAAGGATGTTACAGAATATTTTGCAATGTGATGAAAACTATCAAATAATTTATAACATCCCTGTATTTTAACGCCCTAATTTAGGTTTCAACAACAGTAGGCCTAACATTTAGCGTGATTTGCATTAGTTTCAGCTTGAAGGTTGGAGTTAAGCAACAGTGTCTCTAATAAATAAATCTGCTCATCAACGTCCCAAACTTCTCTCCTTTATTTATTCCAATGAATTATTTGGAACTGTACTACTGTAGATATTGTTGAGCATTTCTTATATCGAACCCAAAACTTAAACTACCAAACCCAACTTAATATATTTATCATTCTTCTTAGATTAAAAATTTTCAATATTATTTATTTATTTATTTTAGTATTATTAACTGATAAAACTAAATTTGTGCATTAATTATATATTGGTTGTTTGGCCTACACAGTTTAAGAAATAACCAAGATCTATATGTAGTCACGAATTATCTTTCAATGAATGTGAAGTAAATTGAGTAAGATAAGAAAGCAAAACTAATTGTTGATATTTTTATTGCATTGTCCAATTAATTGTTATACTGCTCAGAATTTAAACCTTATAAGATATAGAGTAATATGATTTTTATCCTTACCAACTGATTTATTTAGTTTTAATATAAGGTAACTAACACAATATGTCTAATTAAACCTTTAATAAAGCTAATTTTCAAAATTCAACCAAACTACAGCTCAATTTACTAAACCATAGTGTGACAGATGTCGAGAAGGTTAGCGTTTCCTTTTTATTTCCAATGCAAAAATCTCTCTAGTGTCTCATTCATATCTATGCTTAATTGTGGTTCAAGTTCATTTCTAGAAATGGGGATTTCAACATCAGTCAGAAGTAGTAACTTCACTGACTAAGGCAACGGCCACACATGGCGACTTAGTCGCCGCGACACAAACGCCGCGACAAAGAAACAAATGTGATACATTGCATGTCGCGGGTCGCCTTGTGTGGCCGCCTTCATTTGATTCAATGTATCACACTTTTTCGGCGTTTGTGTCGCGGCGACTAAGTCGCTATGTGTGGCCGTAGCCTAAGGCTACAGCCACACATGGCGACTTAGTCGCCGCGACACAAACGCCGCGACAAAGAAAAAATGTGTGATACATTGAATCAAGTGAAGGTGGCCACACTAGACGACTCGCGACACTTCACTTGATTCAATGTATCACACTTCTTTTCTTTGTCGCGGCGTTTGTGTCGCAGCGACTAAGTCGTCATGTATGGCCGTAGCCTTAGTGATCTGTAAATGTCTCTTCATGAAATATGCTTAATTTTCTGGTAGATCAACAAGATCATCGCAATGAGTTACAGTTTGTTGACTAACAAAGTTTTTTTTTTCGACAGGAGATGTCTTAAAGGAACTATATATCGCCTTCCTCCTGGAAACTGAACAGTTGCATAGTTTGGATTAGAATCAAGGAGTTTTACTTCTTCAACTAGTGGTTAATATTTGTTGTTCCTTATATGTTTCTTCAAGATTATCGGCTTTGGAGTAGTAAGCCATATAGTCAACTTTCTAATGGAACTCTTCCGAGGATGACAGAACATTCGTTCGTAAGGTGTTAAAATTGATAGTTGTTCAGTGTAGAGTACGAATTAAGTTTATGGCTTGATGTAGAGCATGTTCCCATTGTTTACCATCCATTTTTTATTTTTTTTATTTTACTAGGATACCTCGTACCAAAGGCGAAATCGATCTAATTTATATCTGCAGAAAGATTAAAATGTTTCTAAATAAAATAATGACTCCATTTTTTAAAGCTACTATAATTGAATAATCCTCCTTCTCCACGCCTGAATGATGAGATTCGGACTTTGAGTGAGTCCATCAAAATAAATATTCTGGTAAGCCAGAATAAGACAGTGTGGTGGCAGCAATTGCTAATTTGACAGTATTAGTTTCAATCTCAAAAGGTGCCGTTCCTTCTACAATAGCTACAACATAGTTCACTAAATCTTACTGAAGGAAGGTCTTACTGTAAGTATACACCTATTTTCTTCTGAAAATGTTTGCACAAACCAAGAAAAAAGATTCCAACAACAAGTCTTTCTGATACATATCTATAAATGAAGATACTTAAGATAATATAATTAATTAATTAAGAACGTGAAAGGCAGTGTTTTAGTTAGAGGGCACTCATATAATTGTGGAATTTTGGTACATATCTACGACTTAGGCATCTTTTAGCTTTTTGAAGGTGAACGGTAAAACCCTTGCCTTGTTACTATTTAACGTCAACCTGTTGTCATGTAGCATAATTAATAATTAATGACCCCACGACAGATGGAAACTGGGTCCATTACCGAACCTTCCTAAAAGCTATTAAATTATCTCAGGATTGAACTGGTAACCTTTGGGATCAATGGAGAGCACTATAACCATTTTATTTTAACTCAACTACAATTTTAACTCAGCTACACAGCCAGTTTACTTATCTTATTGATATTATTATCTGTAATATAGGAACATAACCACAGAGAAATCTCGATGACTTGTAATTCTTATACTAAAGAGATCGTTATTATCTATACAATATAGCTTATATATAGGTCTATATCATGATACAGTTCTTTTATTAAAATCTCTCATAAGATAAAATGAAATCATTTGAAACAAGTTTATTTTGTTTAATTTTACTAGTTTTTACAGAACACAGTAACAATTAAATGTGTTTCATATTCAACCCAGGACGGGTTTTATATTATTGAACAGTTTAATATTTAATGGTAATATTAATAATAAAACGGACGGGGTTAATATTTCATATTAATACGGGTTAAATATTATGCCGAGATCCGTTAGTTAAAGTGACATGATTAGTCAGTCTCTGGTACAGAGACCTTAATCTATCTTTCTCAGCCACTCCTGATTTACTTTAAACCTGATTTATTTTTTCCCTGGGGCAGAACCAAGTATATAATACCAATTCAACTTCCACAATAATCTATAACTCATTTTTTTAAACAGTTTTAGTGAATTTTATAGGGAATACGCTATTACGGTAGTAGTCACATTAAGACCTAAGCCCAGGACCATGATACTTTTTCGTTTTGAGGTCCCTAGAAGAAAAGAACACCGTTCGTTCAGATAGATATAAGTATATAATATATACATGTGTCCGTGAACACGATAACTTTTGAACGGAACCTCCGATTTTGATGAAATTTCGTACAAGAGTGAAAGCCAGCATCAACTTGAATGAGTTTGCTCATCATTGTGCTCATCATTGAGTTGATTATCATTGTGGTTTAGTAAATAAACCACAGTGATCGGACCACGGGAACGGGGTTTTATGGGGTTTCAAAATGGTAAAAGTGGGTTTTGGGTTTTTTACTTTAATTTACAAAATTCAAAAATTTTAACTTAAACCACTTAAAAGAACTTAAAAAAACAAACAATTTCGTATTTTGAATTTTTAACTAAGCATAAATGGTTATGGAGAAAATCCAACAACTACGTTTTTCATGTTATTCTTACGGGAATTCAACAGAATCTTATATCTTGCTTATTCATTGACATATCTTGATAAAATTTGTGAGGTACATTCATTAGGAAGTGTTTAACTTATATTTGCTTACAAAACTCATATGGGGGCAAACCTATGTACTCACTCCCATGGGGTTTATGGGAAAAATAAAAAGAACAGCATAACATGATAAAATTTGGTATGTACATTCACTATGTAGGGTTTAACTTATATTTAACAGTGAAACCCATATGGCGGCAAACCTACATACTCTCGTCCCCATGGATTTTATGGGAAAATAGAAAACATACTAAAATTACATTGGAAATTCGTGAGTACGCAGGTCTGCTGCGACGGGGGTATTTATTTATAGGACACTCTGTTATAGTAGTTGTGGTTATTGTTATCTGTAATATAGGAAGATGAGCATTACATCCGAGACTCAGATTGGACCTGATTTGACTGGTCGAAATCGATCGTCATTATAAGATCTTTCACCTCTTGTAAACAAATACAGTATAAGTGTAAATATAATGAGTAGGCCTAGTGTTGGAAGGCGTTTCAGTGTTTCAACCTAAATATTGATGATTATTACATTAAATGAGAGGAAATTACATTTCTACTAGACAGCGTTAAGTATATACAGTTATTTGCTAAAAAGTAAATGAAATTTACTTTGGTCAAGTAAAAAAAAAAAAAAAAAAAAATTAATAATAACACAGATTGACTATAAGCTATGTGAATCACTTGATTAGGCATATTGTGTTTGTTAAATTATAGACAGTAACTAAATCTGTTGTTAAGATTGACCGCTCAAAACCAAATTTTAATTCAAACAAAATGGCTGACTCTAGTATAGCCTGCCTTCCAGTTAACATGTTACTTCTGTGGAAAAGCAAACTTTAGTGTAAGTTTTGTCCTGCTAATTTTGCTGTTTGTCTCAAGTGTTGGAGAAGAAGGTACTACTCTAAGGTATGTAGTAATCTAATTCACTAAAACCAGCAACAACACACTCAGTAATTCCTTCTCTATCGACAGCCATGGTAAAAATTGTTGATAGTGGCCATAATATCAACACATTTATTGACATTGGTAGGTCCGAAAGTTTAAAAAAAATCATAATCTTACTAGAAGTTTAAAATATGCCAACACACTTCAAAATATGCCAGGTGATGGTAAAATATCAATGGACTGTACTACCTGATGTTCTTAGATAAAATGGCAATTGCTTTGTCTACATGAATTTTTTAGGGAAAATTTGTGAACTAACGAAACCAATTAAATCTACTAATTTAAATCTGAATTTGATATTATTGTAGAATTGGAATTTAAATTGAATACTTGGTTTTGTCTTACGGAACTATACGGAAAACTAAATAAATTACGATTGATGAATGACTGAGAAAGATAGATGAAGGTCTCTGTAAAATATACTCACTAATCATGTGACTTTATCAAACGAACCTCCAAAAAATATATAACAACCCGTCCCAGGTTTAATTTTAGTAGGGAAATCATTTAATTGCTACTATATTCCGGATTAACAATCAAAACTAAATAAAATAAAATAACTTCTATTCTTACGATTTCAGTTTATCTCAAGATGAATTTTAATAATAATAATAATAATAAAACTCTATTATGATATAAATAAGCTGTGATATATAGATTTGAATGACAATTAATGCTGATGCGAACGTAAGATGATTCAGCTAAACTTATTAAACATCTCTTAAAAAGATTTGGGAAATCAGTACAGCATTAATTATCAACTAACCAAAATAAAAATACACAAACGCACACAATATTAGTTGTAGAGTTTCTAACATAAATATATTAAAATTTTTATGACGGATTTAAAATGGATACAAAATTTAACTGAAATAATCAATTAGCTAATTATAGTGATCACTCAGAGATTTTTAAGAGGTCAGTTTGTGCTTATCATCGGATGTTTTACATATTTGAGAAGCTTGCTCCACTCAGAGTAATGAAAGTGGCCTCATAACGACCGCTCATTTTAAATATTCTATGTACCGTGATTCATATTCCGCTTTTTTGTATTATACTCACACAGGTCATACAGAACTATTCAGAATTTATCCCAATGGTTTGATTTACATCCTTGATCATCCGAACTAAATAGTTCAAACTAATTTTATTACTTTGTAAGCAATGTATATTAAAAACCTTAAATGAAAAATCTAAAAAGAAGAAAGATACGCAACTAGTGATAACGTCAGCAGTCGACAAGTCAAAAAAATTAAACATTCAAAAGAAAATAAAAAAATTAGTAACGTCTAACGGGGTTACACAGAAGAATTATATTGATGAACTGATTATTGAGCATAATCTTAATATCAGGACCAAGGACATTTAAGGTCAAAAGTCTTATTTAAGAATTATTTAAACAAATTTGTTGTTATGAATTTTATCTATAGTATATTTTAGGCATAACATTGTATTCAATGTATTTAGGGATGAATAGTAAGTAATAACTAAAATATAAAGAAATTTCATAAAGTAATAACAAATCGTATAAATACCACAATTGAACTTAATGTGCTATCACAGTACCAATTGTGATTTGTTTCAGACATACTGGTAATACTTTTTTTTCTTTAATAGGAGGTAGAAGGTGTAATGTTGTTTACGAATGATGAGAAGCTCAGTTTCCACTTAGGAGTGTTGGACTCCAGAGGACTCAACATCCTCAGAAATAAGAAATTTCTTTGGAAAGCATTTGAAAACAGCACTAGATGACTGGCTGACAACAAGACCCTTCTACACCAGAGAAGAATTCAAAATTGGAAGACTACATACCTTGTTCTATAAAATACTGAAGCTGTACATTTCGCTATGAACTTGTAACAAAGAGTTTCTTATTTCTGATTTCTGACATCAAGCCTCCTGCGATGGATCCCTTGTCTCTCCCTCGCAAGGAAGTAGATGGGAATGACTCCAGTGTTCACCATTGTGGCAGGCTCGTAGACCGTGCGGTAGCCAGAAACGACCCTCAAGGCTCCTCTACGCTGGTCTCGGGTGAGCCGGTCTTGGTAGACTAACTTCTCGAGAACGTGAGCTTACCTCCACTCCATAAAGCCAAACTGACTGGACGGCGCTTACAAGAGCGTGGGTCACCAACGTTATTCGTAAGCCTACCAAGAGCAGCCACACTTCTAGCCTTGTCAGAAATCAGAAATCAGTCATTTATTTGCCATTGATATACAAATATGCATTAGCAATTGTAAGATACAATTATAATAGCAGAGAGGCTACGGTCAGGAGTAGGCTACACTCAGTTAGCTAAGAATCATTTCCGGCTTTGGAAACTATTTTTTACCAAGTTAACAAACAGTAAACAATAAATTGTACAAAAAAAATTCATAAAAAATCTTAACAAGAGTCAATAAGAGAAAAATTTAATGCAGTAATATTTAAATTATTTTACTAAATAACAGACAATAAAATTAAACATAAAAAAAACAATACAATTTAACAAGTAAAAAACAATAAAAATTCAACATTAAAGTTAAACTATTTTACCAAGCAAAAAACAATAAAATTAACCATAAAAATTAAAGAAAACAATTTATAAAATCTTACAAAAGTCAAAAAAGGAGAAATTAACTCAGTAATATAAACATTTAAATACATAACAGATGTAACAAAATATAAATATAGGCTATAACAAGCATATGATATGAATAACAAATAAATATTTATTATTGAAATTCTAACAGATCTGTTTAGACAAACTCAATTTTCCTCTCCAACATAAATCCATTTATTGTATAATAAAAAGGATGAACCAAAAGCCAATCATAAAATTTTCTCAGAAATAATTTTGGGCTGTTCGAACAGGATTGAAAATTGATACTTAACTTATTAAACCCCTTAAAAGACATAACAGTGTGACTCTTGAGTGTTTTTCTTAATCTAGAAAATGTTCTATTTATGTTAAAGTTACCTCTAGTGTTGTGAGAGTGGACATTGTTGCAAAGAGTAAGAGATGGTAGGTTCTTAAGGGTATAGGCTAGAAGATCATACAGGGGTTTACAATGGGCATCAGGCAGTGCATTACTCAATATTCTGATAACCTTCTTTTGAAGAAGGAGAATTTCATCAATTCTACTACAGTTCCCATAAAAAAACTAGGCCATATCTGAAGACACTTTGGAACAGTGCGTAGTAAGCCATCTTGATATAACTCTCGTCTACTAAACTTCTAAGGCGTCTGAATAAGTTGACTAATCTAGAAAGGCGGGTTGTTACATATTCAATGTGTTTGTCCCATCTCAACTGACCATCAATATAAACACCCAGAAATTTTACATTATTTTCTGCCACATTATTCTGCTTGCAACTAAAGATTATATTTTGTGTTTTACTGTTGTTCAATTTGAGACCGTTTGTTTCGAACCAGTGTGTTACTTCATTTATGGCAGTGTCTACTTGCTCACATAATTGCCCTGGATTATTTCCAACAGATAAAATCGTTGTGTCGTCTGCATATAGGAGGGTTTTAAGTGGTTTAGCGATGTTAAGATGCAGATCATTAATGGCAATTATGAATATTAAAGGCCCAAGTACCGACCTTTGCGGGACGCCAAATTTCACAATTTTCTCACTTGACCAACTTCCGTCAAGGCACACGGTTTTCCTGCGATTGTTTAGGTAGGCTTCAAAAACCCTAAGGACAGCACCCCTTATACCATAATACTCTAACTTGGTGGTAAGGTCATTGTGATCTATACAGTCAAATGCTTTGCTCAGGTCACAGAAAGTGGCCTGGGCAAAACAACATTGAAAGGCAACAACATTCAAAGGCTTTAATAATCTCCTGAAGCAGGCAATCAATAGTATCACAGGTGGATTTTCCACTCCTAAACCCAAACTTAGATGGACAAAATGAGTTATTTTCTTCAAAGAACTTGCTAATCTGTTCTGAGACCAGAATTTCTATTACCTTAAATATCGTTGAAACAATCGTAGGTCTGTAACTCTCAGGAATATCTTTGGCTCCTTTATTGTAAATTGGACATACATGTGAAAATTTTAATTCATCAGGGAAAACCCATTAAGCAGACATCGGTTTACACATTCTGTGAAAGGATATACAATTCCTGTAATTATGGCCTTTAAGAGATTGTTTGACATTCCTTAAAAATCATGGGATTTAGAGCTTTTTAATCTTTTGACAGCCTAAACACATCTTGAATTGATACAGGTTTCCAATTAAATTCACCCACGGTGGAACGGGATCAGCTCAAGTGATCTGGAGACAGAACTGACAATACTATCCTTAATGTCCTGAACGGAGTTCTCAAAAAAGTTATTAAACTCCTCAGGGGCGATTGGAATATTATCTTTTGGACTTTAATAAGCATTTTGTTTAATCCCGCTCCAAGCTGCTTTGCATTGATTGCTGCTGGACTCAGTTGTCCTTTTATTGTATTCTAATTTTGCTGCCTTAATCTTCACCTTGTATTCTTTTCTTAAAAGTATTGTCGGTGGCGTACTGAATCTGCTCGCCGAAAGCCAGTGTGCTGTCAACCATGACTCCCAGTGACTTTGCAGCAGGCTTGGTCTCGATTTGGCCATCACCTATTTGCAATAAAGCCGTTAATATTATGATTCCATTGATGTATACTGGTATACATCAATGGAAATAAAGTTTTACTATATATTTCTTAACCTGCCGTATCAGGAAAATATCTTTAAACTAGATTAAAGAGACAGTTGAGTAATCCTTCATGTGGCATAGAGTACAACTATGACGGTGGTTGGTAAATGTTGAGTGATGGTGATTTTGTTGGATTGACGTCTCGTTAACTACTGATGCGACCGCCCCAGGGATATCACCATTGTTAGCTTTACACCTACCACATGGTACTTAGTGACACATGATATTGATGATAGTGAAACAATTGCGCTATCATGAAATGTGTAGTTAATGTAGTGATTACTAAATTAATCATTCAAGAACCTTATAACTGTCTGTTATATAGCTTTTAACTTATATTAAACAAATATAATGTATTTTATCATATAATGTGTTAACTACAAAAAGTTGATATTAGTTTGAACCGAATCCTTTTTGAAATATTCTACTATCTAATGCCTTTGAAAGATGCTCTACTAGCGAAATCTGAGATAAAAAACAAAAACACTTCTATTTACGATGGCTTAAACCTTTTAACAGATTAATAACAGAACTTTGAAAAAGAAATTACTACTTTAGCTAGAACTACAATATACGCTTGCATAGCTAATGTTTAGTTGATACAATCAATTAAAAATTGATTAAAATGTATACGGTTATTTACGGTTTATCACTACGAACTAGAACCTTTAAATAATCCTTTGTCATACCAATACCATTAAAAAATCCAAGGTCGTGGCCCATTTCTCGTATTAACTTCCCCAGCTCAAGCTCTCAAATGTTGGTGATAGAGGTTTGAAAGTATTCTTCTACGAAGTTCAGGCTTTTTCCTTGAGCCAAGCCCCAACTCTACATTTAAAATGCCGCATGAGAAGGCTTTTGATTGGTTGTGGCATCTTTAGGGCCAGCACTGGGTTGTTATTTCTTGTCAGACTTAGGTGACACCAAGGAATGTAATGATTGGATCTTCACATAACAACCATCTTATTTGACTTTTAAAAGACTGATCTATCTTTTTCACTTCAATAATTTATTTAATTACTATTTTATTACCTACATTTTATTTTGATTGAATCTTTTATCGAAACATTATTAAATTCGGGAACCATTAGAGTAAGTGTGTTTAAGCACTGGTTTAATGACCAAAAACAACTTGGCGCAATGATAGTTCGAGATTAAGACATTGTTCGAGGCGCTGCGCCTCCACTACCATTAGTGCTCTGGCCAAGGAAAATTTTTTAAACACCTTCCACGACTAAATATATCTCCTTATTGCTATCTAAACGTTGGGTAATGCCGAAATCAATTTCTGTCTATAGCCTCCAATGAACGATTAGGATATGACAAGAGGATTAGGATAAACGAGGTAGGCGACGATGAGGATATGTTTTAAGTTAGTTTAGATTAGGTTAGAAGTTATGTTATGTTATTTTATTTTAGGAAGTTTTAGGAACTCTATAGACCTCTTCTTTCCTAGTCATTCCATCCTTCATCATCCTTTTTTCATATCATACTAAGTGAAAGTTAGAGACTCGAGACATGTTCATCACCACAATACTCTCATTTTTTCTTTACCGGAAATTATTACAAGGAATTGCTATCTAAAATCTTCGTCCATGCTCTTTGTGAAGATTGTGTTCTTCATAACAGCTTCAATTGAGCAAACGGTTTCAAAAATATTCCATTAGTTTAAACTATAATTTTATAATATTCAATGAATCCTACCCGTAGTATATAACATATTTTGAGGACTTCATGTCACTACAAACCATTCCTAATAAGATGTTGAATACCATGACATTGAATAGATGTAAGTTTCTTGATAATGGCAAACAATACAAAACATGATTTCCAATGATCACTTGGCTATTGATGATGTTGTAATGCCAAATTGTAATGGAAAAAACTGAGAAACTTAAAATTAAATGTCTCAGAAAAAATATTAATTCACATACTTGATAACCATTAAAACGGTTTTTTTAATTATCTGAGTATGAAACAATAAACTATATCAAGGTATTTTTTGTGATATAAAATAAACCAACGATAATTTATGTCAGTTGAGTGATGTTGACAAGGTCATTTCTGCTGATCAATCTGCGACCTTCTCTTCACAACCTGTCTAACCTATCAATCATCTTCTCCGTGAAACTGTGTCTTGTTCAGGGTATTGAGATCATGTTTAAAATTGATATTCATAGCATTTTCTTTTAAGATAAGGTAATTATAATTAATATTTTAAAACAAACAAGCATACATGTAACAGGACACAAGTATATATTGATGGAACATAAAAAATTCATTAGATCAATACAAAATAGCTAAATGCTTCATTCGTGCTAGGTAAACAAAAAAAATAAGTGAAATAAATGCAATACACATTGCTCAAAGTGAACCAGGCTCCACAGTTAAAATGTTTGCGAACAAATTAAAACAAAACAAACTGCAATGAATAGGCTAAACCAATTACAAACAGCACGTGAAGTTGTGAGGATGAATATTCATGCTTTTCGCCTGCCGCGCCGCAGCACTGCTTTCCTCGCTCTCGTGTCACTTTTTCCTCTCGCTCTAATCGGTAAAATTAAAACTGACAAATTCCAGGCGTTTAGTAAAGATTTTAAAAAATATGAAAGAAGATGAAAATTCAGAAATAGTTTACATGCAACAAGGAAAGAGATAAATTAAAACTGAGACGGTATATAAAAGAACTATGCAAATTACTTTAGTTTTAATTAAAACTAGAGATCGTCCACTGGTCGAAGTTCGACCACACTTTTACTACTTGATCTGGACCCAATTAGTTTTTAACACACCATTGGTTTTTTAAATACTACTAATATTATTAATGTGAATGTCTCTTGCCGCGAAAACTACTCAACCGCGATTATCATAAAACTTTGTACACATATTCTTGGAGGTATCAGAAGTAACACAGTTAAATTTTTTTTTAATAATTCTTTTTTTACGAAAATTAAAAATATATATATGTATTTAAAAATCTAAGAATTCATTTTTTTATTGGTTGCTAAAAACAAATTCAAGGAAAAATTAAAGTTTTAGGTATTTCAGCGATTTATTGAATTTTTACCTACTCTATGGAACATAGAGTATAACAATTCTATACGATCGACTTTAAATTTCACTTAGGCGAATTTTAGACCCCCAAAATGCTTTTTATTACTAATTTGATTTCAATAAAATTCTCAGGTTAGATTTTAAGTATTTTAAACTAGGTAATAAACTATAATCGAGCAATTATTTTCAAGTATTAAAAAAGCTTATTTTCCGGAATTTTTGACAGAACTTTAGTTGTTTAGGCTACATGATTTGACTAATGTATTGTAGTTGCTATGATCAGTTTATACTCCCCCATCGCAGCTGAGTTGTCGCTGTGTATGCTGAAAACAACATAACCTTTTATTGTTTATATCTGCTCGCTGTTATGTTACGTTTTTAAATAAAATTTAATTGATATTTTGACATACCTATGTTAAAGTAAATAGATCACCACTGATGTTTACTTGTTGAAGTTAAAAATTATACCAAAAGATAAGCATGTTGATGTGGAAGGAATTGTTGTCGTACGGAATTATGCGATTAACTAATTTATGGGATACAACTAATTTGGTTGTACTATTTGGAAGAAAGATTTAAATTGAACAACTATTTAGAATGTGTTGTGCCATTGTAGCCTATGTCTCAGGTAACAAAATATGCATTAAGTGTTAAGTAAGCGTAATTCTACAATACTTACATTACTTGATTTTTATTAATTTGCAATCATAGATTTTCAATTGTATTGTTTTTTTCGCTCTACAATCTATTTACCTTTAATATTGTAAGCATAATTATTATTAAGTTACTTGCTTGTTTTGAGGTCTTAGCTAAAATCATTCTTTGTATGTATTTATTTGTAGGCTAGGCCTAGGATGTACGCCGGTTGACTTCGGACGGTTAGATGAAGTTCCACTCTTCACATTCGAGTAGATGGAAACCTCCGTTCTCTCCCTAAAGAGCAACAAGGCTCCTGACCCGGACGGGATTCCCAGCGAGGCTTTAAAGAAAGTATTTTCAATTAATGCTGACTTGTTGTTGAGAATTTACAATGCCTGTTTGGTAGAAGGGGTGTTTCCGGCTCCCTATGGAAAACCGCAAGACTTGTGCTGATCAGCAAGGGCAAAGGTGATCCCGAGCTGTCGTCGTCCCACAGGCCTTTCTACACGTTGGACACGGCTGGGAAGCTGTTCGAGAAGCTGATCCGTCAGTATGGCTTCAGAAAGGGACGGTCAACGATTGACGCTATCACCGAAGTCCATGGAGAGCTGTGAAGAGAGCCGAGAGCCACAACCATTTCCCTCGCTGAGTAGTGCTTTTTGTTACGCTTATGTCAAGAATGCCTTTAACTCGGCGAGGTGGGTCGATATTTTGGATGCGCTTCGCAACACCTTTCGCGTTCCTGCATATCTGTTGCGACTCATCGAGGATTATCTCCGCTCTCAAAGCCTATTTACGACACAAGGGACAGAACGTGGACGATGGAAGTCACTCCTGGTGCCGCGCAAGATTCAATACTCGGCCAGGATCTCTGGAACGTTGCCTATGACAGCCTCCTGAGGTCGGAGATGCCTGAGGAAACCACTTTGGTTGGGTACGCTGATGATGTCGCAGCTCTCTTTGTCGCACGCAACGATGAGCTGGCCCAACTAAAGTTGAACCAAGTCATGCGTGTGGTCAACACATGGATGTCCGATCACGGTCTCTCGCTTGCTCTCCGTAAGACGGAGATTGTAATCCTTACGAAGAAGAGGATAGACACCGTCGTTCTGTTCCGAGTGGGAAAGGGAGGTGGTCCAATCAACTCGTGCTGCTAAGTACTTCGGGATTATGGTGGACACCAAGTTAAGCTAGAGGGATCAGATCTTCCGTACAGCGGAAAAGGCCGCTAAGGTAGTCTCTTACCTTAGTAGGCTGATGGCCAATGTCGGGGTTCCACGTTCCAGCAGAAGACGTCTGTTGATGTCTGCGGTTCAGTTCGTGCTTCTTTATGGAGCAGAGGTGTGGGCAGACGCTCTCGATAAAGAGTAGTACAGGTTGTGACTCGCCCGAGTTCAAAGTCGAGCGGCGCTCGGGGTGTGTTCCGCCAACCGGACAGTGTCCGAGCCTGCCGTCCTGGTGGTCGCCAGAATTATCCCTGTCAAGCTCTTGGCAGGAGAGAGGAAGGCAATTTATCATAGACAAGGCGAGATTGGCAAAGACACGGCAAGAACAGAAGAGCGCTCCCGAACCTTCCAGCAGTGGCAACACAGCTGGGAGCACGACACCCGAGGACGATGGACTGCGCGACTTATTAAGCACGTCCAATCATGGGTGGAACGGCGGCCAATTCTTGACAATTCACGGCTATTTTCGGTCGTACATGAACCGGATGGGCAAGACCGGTTCACCGGACTGCATTTATTGCCCGGGCGTTCCCAACGATGCGGAATACACATTCTTCCGCTGCCCCCGTTGGGAAGGGTCCCGCCTGAAGGCCACACCAATTTTTGGTGCATTTTCGGTGGGCTCGGTATGCCAAAAGATCTTGGAGGATGAGGGCAACTGGGATTGTTTATCACAGTTCGTCCGGGGCATCATCCTGGAAAAGAAACCCGATCTGGACCGCGAAGTGGCCCAGATCCCTTGATCGAGTGGCTGGATAAGGAGTGAGCCCCACCGGCGTTAGCCAATTTAGGCCTAGCCTGACGTAATGTGATAAACAATTCCAGGTTAGAATCCTAAAGAGTAGAGGAGGTTTTTTAATGGGTAAACCCGTTTTTTAGGGGAGCCTCACACTACAGGCTTGGCTACCTGTGTGCGTAATGCATTTTTCTCACCTCTCCCTAAAAAAAAAGAATCATAAAAAGCGTCACCTAATAACTTATAAAGTGAGTAAAAATTTTCGTACGGGACGGACATCGGAGCGTATTCCTAGTTATATATAGGGAGAGCATGACAGCGAGTAAGCATAGCCAACGTGCTAAACTTGACGGCGGGGAAGCATGACAGCGAGTGAGCGTAGCGAACAAGTAACGCAAGCGATGGTAAATGCTAGTATTTTATAAATGGATTATATTTTCTTCCTGATTTGCTTGCATTTGCTCTTATAACAGCTGTCTAATGATTTAATTAATTACCCACCTTGAATAAGATTGACATTGAAACTTTGAAATCCTGTAAGGCGTAGCCCTGGTGGCCGATGTGATTTATATTGGGATTCTGCTCATCTACAGGACACCACCTTTTTAACGGTATGCACGGATTTCGTCTACAATACACACAAGCTGAAAAAATGAGGAAAAAAATAAGCTTGCTTAATAATATATAGACTAAAGATTGTTTATTTATTTATTCAGTCATGTACAATAATTGCATATTGTGTTGACTATGACTAGCATTATAGGCCTTAAAAGATAGAGCCACCAGTTTATTAAACTCAAATACATTTTGGCAGAGTGCATTTAAATGTTATAGTTAAATTAATTAAGTATTAAGGTAATTAAAGATTGACTCCTGATCAAAATTTGACCAAAGTTTCAGTTTATCTGGACCCAAGAAGTTTAAAAACATTTAATAACTGAAACACCTGTATTTCCTGTTTTTCTAGTAGTTGTTTTTATAACAGCTGTATATAATGATTCCATCAATTACCCTTCCTCCATAAGATTAACATTGGAACTTTTAAAGCCTGTGGGGCGTACCCTTGGATTCTGATGTAAATTAGAATGGGATTCTGCTCAACTACAGAACTACACCTTTCTAACGGTGTTTGCGGATTTCTCTTACGATGCACATACGAGCTGAGAAAAAAGGAGGAAAAGAAACATGCTTGCCTATTAATATATAGATCATATTTAAAGTCACTGTAAAAGTTGTAAATATATTTAAATGCAGTTTTACTTATTTCTTCCACATGCTAAATAAGCCTGCTTATCCCTCTCACTAATACATGATCAATGCAATACACAGCTATGATTGGTCTATATATTATGTTGCATAGTACTTATTAAACAACTATTTAAAAATAGTCTGCTTCCGTTACTCCGTCCAATTAATCCAGTTTTGAGTGAGGATATCCAATGGAATGAAATATTACAAGGAGAATTGTTAAAAAAATGAATTTTGTCTAAACGTATACAAGATAATACAATTTTAACATTTATTTTAGAAATTTGTATACCGCGAAGTTAAGAAATTAGTAATAAGGGAGTTATTATTTAATGGTATATTTGTGTCCCTTAAAGTGTGAACCAATACCTAAGTTTTGAATAGAAATATTGGTCCTTTAAACCACGAATATAAATTTTTTATTTGAAAGAAAACCTATTTTATCAACATCAACTATTTTATCAACATCAACATATATTTCTTTAAAATAATTACTTTTAACCGTTTACTAATTCTCAAAATGGATTGTGTAATTGAAATCGTCTTTCCCTACTGAATATCCAGGTAAATCGTGGTAATTGCCACCCAAACGCAGTATTTTACGTGGGAATGCAATCAGACCGGGTGAAAGTAGTCCCATGGTGGCAGCTCACATTAATATTGTATGTGAAGTAATTAAAATCCGGAACGTTAAGCTTTTATGTAAAAATTTATTTGATAATTTTCATTTTATACTTAGCTTGGTATTAAATTTTTTAAGTTAAATTATTTTTTACTTGACTGTAAACACAATAATGCATCATCCCTATAGTGCCAGTTTCTTAAAACACGTCATACATTTATACGATTTGTGTTACATTGACGGGTTACAAGTTGACATACATTTTCTTTGTGATTGAAGCACTAAATGCACTATTTGCGACTCACTCTATTTTACAACAGAAGAAAGAATATTTAATAGCTTGATTTTTTTTAACAACTAAAATACAATATGATCCCAGCATATAGGACTTATATGCTAGTTCTACATTAGATATTACCTGTTACCAGTCCATCGCGTAGAGACCCAGGGGTGCCCACAGGGGGGGGGGGGGTTACGACGCAGACTGCGTCGTTGAAATTTTTTGGGGGGGGGTCGAAAAAGTGGTATTTTGTCTGAGATGGGGGGGGCGATTTTTTAAAGTATACTATTATAACGAGTATTAAAACTAAAGTTGTTTAAATACACAAATCATTTATGACCGTCAGAAACTGTATAGAATAGGATTTACCATTAATTTTCCCAAATCGATTATGTTGGTCAACTAACACAGTGACTATCTGTATTTCTTTAAGGTTGGCGAAATCTAGAAGCCTGGTTGCTATGGAAACGGGCGAGCTGCACATGACGCGCGCTATGTCGTTCTCGTTCGCGGCCGCGGAGCGGCGGAAGTCGGTGCCAAAGTGTTGACTCACTTGCTCATATCTGTTTTTATTTGATGAAACAACACAAAAAACTGACACATTAAGCTGTTTGTAATTTCGTCCAGAAAGTAACGTTTTTTATAGCCTTGGTCAATGAAATTTCACGATACAGAAATATGACTGTTGTGCGTGTGCGATAACCTCAAAACGTTTAGTTTGTAAGTTAGGCCTTATTCAAGGTTTCTAGGTTGTTGTTCAGGGATTCAAAATCAGACAATTATTGAATATTGTTCTAAAAGCTGATAATGTATTAAATAAGATCGTATTAAAACCATCCACAAAAATGAAATTATAAAGATTCATGTGTCTCTGATGATTGATGAAACACCAAAACAAACTGAACAATCAAATAAATACCAACTTTAGTCTAGACGCCGCGCCGCCCGCCTTGCCTCACGGTGACCCCCGCACATTTCACTTTTAAAACATGTTAAGAATTTACCTGTATTAGGCTGAACCAGTAAAAAGGTAGGTTAATGTGTATAATGTTAATAATTATTTTAGTTTTAATCTTAATCTTCTGTAATAATTGCATTGGCCCAAGACTTTAAAGAGATATAGGATGTAGGCTAACCCTGAAGATAGTCGTGTATTTGAAGGAAATGCTGCAAAAATATACTCATCATGCTCCTTAATAATTGATATGTAAATCATGAAAATTGGTTTACTAGTTACTTAGAAATAGCGTTTCAATTGTATAACTTATTAAGATATAGGCCTATACCAAGTTTTAAAATTTACTCCAAGGCCTACATCCTAATCACTTTCGCAGTTTATTATTTATTATTTTTTTACAGATTGCTCAACTAATAACATTAAATAGCCAAGCCTACATTTAAATCAATTTCTTGATAAATGAATTACAGAAAGTTACACAAGAACACGTATTTAGAACAGGATATTTTTTCCAGGAGAGGGGGGGGGGGGTTAAAATTTTATAGCCGTGGGGGGGGTCTTGATCCGGTTGGGGGGGGGGGGGTTGAGTCTTGGTCCCAAGGGGGGGTGGGCACCTCTGTAGAGACCCAATGAGGCATGGGGCCCGTTATGAAATAGACAACCGAATTTGGCCTTGTCCAACCAGGTGATTGGGTTTGGGTTTTAGGTAGTGCTTGGGTAGGGTCTGGAAATGTCATTTAGGAAAAATCAAGTGTCTCGTAGTAGCACATGTTGAGCAGATGTTAGTTCAGTTCCCTCTTAAATTTATTAAAATCCTCAATTTCTTGAATTTGCCTTGGAAGCTTCGAAAAGAACTTAGTACCGGTATAACTAGATTTGGTCTCAAAAAATCTTAAACTATGTTGGTTTGCATGATTTACATTGTGGTTTCTATTGAAATAATGATGCGAATGAGGCTGTATCAGATTGTTGGCTTTTACATATAGAATTGCTTTAAATATAAAAATAGAAGGAACAGTTAAAATCTGCAGCTCTACGAACTTATCTCTACACTAGTCTCTAGGCCTAAGCCTAGAGATACATCTAATTGTTTCTTTTTGTAAAATGAAAATGCGGTTTAAATTTGTCTTGCTTCACATACCCCAAAGCACTATTGAATATCTTAAATGACTTTCTATTAGACTAAAATATACTAGTTTTGACAAAGATAAATTATTAAATACTACTATTTTTCTTAAATCAAAGGGATTTTAAGTTTTAAAGATGATGCTAATTTATCAACATGTTCCATGCATCTTAGATCATCATCCAATCTCACTCCCAGATAGTCGACAAAGTTGGATTCCTCAAGAACCTCTTCATCCCAAGTACAGAAGGTAAGAATGAACCAGCTAGATTTATTTTTTTCCGGGAAGTGGGAATGAACATATATTTGGCTTTCTTAGAATTTATGTTCAAGTTGATTGCAGAGAAGTATTGGGAAAGAGCGCCGAGCTGGCCAACCGTCTTTCTTTAAAAGTGCAAAGAGATTTTTATTTCGAATAAATAGGGAAGTATCGTCTGCAAAGATAGTCAAGGAATTCTGAGGTACGGAACTGGAAATGTCATTTACGTATATTAAATGAGGACATGACCTAAAATAGAACCTTGAGGAACTCCTAAAAAGATATTTGCAACATGAGATTGAATGTTTTTTTACTAGAATCTAAAGTGAAGTTAACTGAAGTTTGTTGCTTTCTACTACGTAGATAAGACGTCAGCCAGCTAAACGCTCTGTCTTTAACACTAATTTGTTCAAGCTTCTTGATCAATATTGAATGATTCACAGAATCGGAACGCCTTGGAGAGGTCAATAAAGCAGGTAATCGCAGTATCTCCCCCCTCCAAAGCGTCGACACACCTATTCACAAAATATATTGGGGCCAATGGATTTTTTTTAACCAAATTGGTTAGTAAAAATCAAATTGTGATCATTAAGAAAAGCCATTAATTTATTGTAGACGGCTTTCTCAAGTATTTTGGAGACTGATGGAAGGGGTGAGGTCGGATGATAGTTCTCGGGTAGGAGCTTGCTATTTATTTTGTGAAGAGGCTGAACATTGAAAATAGTACCGCCATATAACTCGCCTTCAATTTGGAAAGTTTAGTTCTTTGTTCCAATCTTGCACAATAACAATTTTACCAAAAATATTACTTTTTTCAATAGAACAGAAGAAAAGAGTAAAAAGTTGTAATTTTAACTTGTTATGATTTATTACGTTCATAGAAAGAAATGACTGTTCATAACAAAATATTTTATTTTACTATATACAATGAAATACTTACTGCTAACTAAGTAAATCACCTTTTGTATAATTAAATCAACACAAATCCCACAGTAAATCGCTTCTCAGATTATACGATGTGCACTATAATATTTTTTGTGGCCTGCAGGGAGGAACAACCCCCAACAAGCACGCAACATCGTTTCTATAACTTTATATTTATATCACGCAATTCACTACGTTTTCTAAGTAGAAAACGAAAATATATTAGTTCACTGTATTCCAGAGGGATTAATAAGTTTTTAATAGATATAATAATAGTTTAAATTAAATTCTTTCTAATTGAGCAAAATGAAAAATTGTTGGCCTACACGATTTTAATAGTCTTGAGTCTACTTTATTTCTTATACTAATTTGTAGGTTATTAAAAAAAAAACTACATTTTTATAAATTAAATTTATTTTTTGAATAGTAAAACCGTTTTAAATTTTTTTCTCGTGAATAACACTTTTAAAATTCATCAAATAATAAATACAGTTAATGTCATATCCCAAAATCGTATATAAATAAATTATGTTACACTGCTATACATGTAAAAAATGCATTTAAAAAAATCCCTTACCTCACACAAATGTTGTTGTTCAAACAAAAATGTTCATTAAAGATCAATATTTACTTAATAAAAAGTGCCTTTTGATTGTGTAAGAAGTTTGGAGAACCTAAAATCATTCTAAAACCAATCTGAGATTATAGGGACAAAAACAACAACAAAAAACGACCTTCAAGTAAAGCAAGTAACGACCTTCGTTTAAAGTACTTGAACGAACCTCAAGAATGGTGAAAACCATAAGTCGCCATCTCCAATCCTCTCTTCCCTATACAATTTAGCACATTGTAAACTTTTCTAATATTTTAACACAATAAAAATTATTAATATTAAAAATATAAACACTTAATTTAAAATTCATTATTTTCCAATATTATTTACCTTTGAGAAATTGTCAAGAAGACTGTAAATAATACCTTCTCTCCTTCTGTTGCTTAAAATGAAACAACTATTAAGGGTAATCCTATTAAATTGAGAAGTGATTTCTTTAAGCAATATTTCTAACTGTAGAGGCTCCCAAAAATAGAAATTTTGGAAAAACTTAAATCACTCAACAGTAAATTATATTTAGTGATAGGGCTTACCATATTTTAAGCGTCTTTATAAAAGAAGAATGGCGTTAATAACGAAACTTTTTTGAAAATGGTGACTTATTACACCAAAGTAAATATGTAACATTCATACGTTGATAACTCCCACATTGGACTGAACGAATCTCCAAAACTATAGGTTCTACAAGTTTGAAATTAGGCATTGATGTTTTTCTTTGCTCATATATGATCGATAAATAACGGTTTTGCAAAAATCCCTAAGTAGCCAACCCACAGGACTCCAAAATTTTGTTTTAACGTTAACGTTATTCTTGTAGACAATTACCATACAATATTAAAAAGTAATCAATTCATCTGGCAAAATAATAGGATCTACGCGTTTGCAATTTGGCGAGGACGTTCTATTTGTTCATAGGAGCTCACTATATGAAAATGGGTTTGCAAAATTCCTTCCGGATTTCATCCTACGGTACTTTTTATACTGGTGTCCCAGACCACCCGTACAACCTTTTAAAAATGTACAGAATCAATTTTTGAATTAATTTTACACAAAAAGAAATTGTGCCATTACAGGTAAACAGGTTACGTTCTATCAATTGACAGTAATTTCAATGAACAGGGTGTACTTTAAATCACCTTTTCAGACAGAAAGTCACTAATTTTTAATACAAACCTGATTTTTTATTACATTTAGATTCTACTCGTAATTTAGGCAACTTTACTATTCAATGTGTACCCCTAATCCCAACGTTTAGGAGATAATGACTGTTGAAATTTAGAATTTCCCATAATAATAACAAGGAATAAATTTTTAACTGCATTATCTATACAAATTTTGGTTAACAAACATGCCCCACGACAAAAATGTAATAGACTCTCCTTTTAAATATTTTCCATAGTAAATTATCTTATGGGAGTTTTGTCATAAATCGTTTTTTTTTTCAATAAAATTTACACTATGGTGGAGATTATTAAGAATTCATGGAAAAGTAAAACTAATTAATTGATCGATATGTTATCATTGAATATTATTTAAAATAAGGTTCTAAGACATGTTCATGCTTGGTCACTTCTGTTTAACGTAGAATTTTCAGATATAATGGATGTGAATTTCTTCCCATGTTAATTCTAAAAAGAAAACTAAATTTCAACCGATATTATCTTCTAAGCCGTTAGCATTAGGTGTACATATTTAATTGTCAAGTTGTCAAGTTAAAATTACGTGTAAAAACCAAATATATCATAAAAAGTTAGGGGATTGTATTTAAAATTAGCTACTTCCGGTCTGTATAGATAACTTCTGGTACTCCCTGTACATTAAAATTAGGGTCAATCGATAGAGCGTAGTAATTTTATCCACAACGGCACACTTTTTTTAGTGAATAATTTAACTTATTTAAATTTTGATTTTACTATTGGTGTATGGGTGGTCTTAGACGCCCGGTACGGCCAATTTTAAAAACAAATCACGGAAACGAAATGGCCGAAACAAACGAAACGAAATCACGGAAACAACGAATCTGAAAAACTAAAGGGCCTACGAGGTTGAGATTTACGATATATACTCTCTTATCTTTGCTCATAGGTGCTCACTAAGAAATGTCTTAGCACATTTTCTTGAGGGCTTTGTCCCACCGGACCTAAAAATTGCAATAGTATTTTAGAGAAATATTAGGGATTCAATCCTTTTTCTGAGAAAGGTGGCCAAAAACCCATAAAAACATAAGTAGTAAGTTAAATAAATCAAAGGGGAAAATTACCAAAAAATAATTTAAATAATTCTTTAAAGTTAAGTTACATCAACAACGTTTTGTTTGTTTTGCAAAGCACCTACTTTATCAGCCTGGAATCCCTCTAAAAGTGTAATTTAATATTACAGCCAATAATAATTAAATATTATATTTCGAGCCAATTTTCTTGTGTTCTTATAGGTTATGTTTTAATGACAACTTAAATGAAAAATTATTAAATTTTACCAACGCCACATACTTGAATAATACAATTTAGTGGTGATGAAAGACAATATTCGTTTAGACATTGTCAATTAAATTAATAAACCTAGAAAACACCACAAAACCCCAATAGATAGGGGGTAGACTTATTTTTAACTCCGGATACAAGGGAACCTAACAGCATTAATACTTAAAAACCATTTTGCTGAATTATCAGAAGGATAAAATAGAATTCGTTTGAATTAAAAACGAATTCTAAAAAAACGAATTCTGTTTTCTTTTCAGTCGTTATCAGTCAGCCGTTGCGGGCGGAGCTATCGCTGCGGCTCGTGGTGCCTCAAGGTCACGCTGACCACGTGTTCGGTTATCCTGTCTCGACTGTTCGTTTGTGTATTGTTTAATATTAATTAAGTGAACATTATGTCTACGAAGTGTAGCGTGTGTCGTCTTACGTGCGATGACCTCAGCAAGGCATTAAAGTGCTCCGGTAATTGTGAAAGTGTTATTCATGTGGACTGTGCTCCAGCTAAAAAGCGCAATGCAAGGACCAAGGATTGGTTTTGTGAGGTATGTAAGGCTGAAAAGGGAAGATCTGCCTCCACGTCAAGTAATAAGTCAGAAACTGTCTCGGAAGTGTCAAAAGAATTTATTATTAACACTATAGATTCACTAAAACAAGACATTATGGCAGAAATGCAAAAAGTAACAACTGAGAATGTAGATATCCGTAGATCGCTGCAATTCATGTCAGATTCGGTTGATAAATCCAATAAACTCATGGAAGCTATACAAAAGCAATTAAAAAAACCGAAGAAGAAAATCTCCAATTACGTAAAGAGAACGTGGACTTACGTAAGTATGTTTACTGCTTGGAAGGACGTTTAAGAAATTTGGAACAACATTCGAGGCGTCAAAACGTCGAGATCGACGGAGTTCCTGAGACGTCGGGCGAGAGCATCGATAAGATTCTCCAGGACGTTGCCGGTGCGATCGGAGTGGAGTTCAGAAAAGAGACTGTGGTGGCGGCTCATCGAGTACCCTCGTTTAATAAGAGCAGAGCAAAGCCCATAATCGTGAGGTTCAGCAGCTACGACGAACGTGACAAATGGATCTCCAGCTTCAAGCAGGTGCGACCCCTCGCCGCGTCCGCAGTCAACCCTAGTTTCAACGGAGCGTCGAAGATATTCATCAATGAACATCTAACGCCGGAAAATAAACTTTTCTTAGCTAAGGTGAAGGAAGCTGTAAAATCTAAGAACTATA
This sequence comes from Neoaliturus tenellus, assembly GCA_030545055.2. NCBI lineage: Eukaryota > Metazoa > Arthropoda > Insecta > Hemiptera > Cicadellidae > Neoaliturus > Neoaliturus tenellus. The sequence continues at coordinate 171,654,227 of CM061532.1, forward strand.
AATATGTGTGGTGCAGGAATGGAAAGGTATTTGTCAGAAAAGATGAAAACGATAAGTGTGTCAAAATTGAGCATCTTTCAGACACAAATAACCTACAGTAATGCTAATGCAGTACACAAAAAGGTATATTATTATTTTATTTTCAGGGATAATTTTTTAATTTTGATTTTATAACGAACAGAAGTTTAATTAAATGAATTATGGAATCATATAGTTTTGATCATACGTTTTTTCAGAATTGTACAGAAAATTTGACCTGCATTCATCAAAATATAAGGAGTCTTAGGAAAAATTTTGACCTATTTTTAGTTAACTTTTATAATTTAAAAGTTGACATTGATATTATAGTACTTAGCGAAATTTGGATTTTTGATGATGAAAAATATCAATACAAAATACCTAATTACAATTCCTATTTTTGCTGTAACGAAAACTACAGGTCTGGAGGTCTGGTTATTTTTGTTAAAAATAAAATCAATGTAAAATTAGTAGAGTGTAAAATTCAATCAGCTGATTTACTTTTGCTGGAAATACATAGTGACCGTGTCATGATATCTTTATTGGGTGTTTATAGATTACAAGATATATCTGAGCGAATTTTCATAAGTGAATTAGAAACTGTTTTAGTAAAGCTAAAACAGTTTGCTGTAATTATTGGAGACGTCAATATTTGTATTAAGAAAGATTCAAATGAATCAGAAGCATATCTGTCTTTGTTGTGCGATAATGGTTTCCATTCACTAATTGATAAGTATACTAGGATTACCGATAATACAGTCTCATCAATTGATCATATATTTGTTAGACACAAAAATTTAAGTATGTTCTATTCTGGTGTATTTCATGTTGGTATTACAGACCATAGTTTAACAGCACTACATGTTAAAAACGTTAATCATAAAGTTAAAAAAGAAGTTGGCAATAGTAATGCAAAGAAAAGGTTAAATTTTGATAAATTAAAAATTAGTTTGTTGGAAACTACTTGGAATGATCTATATCAGTGTGCTAACGTTGACGATGCGTTAGATATTTTTTACTCTACACTAAAAAATAAAATTAATTCTAGTACAGACGTCATTGTTGTAGACAAAAAATTACAAAGGGAGTCCTTGGATAACGCATTCACTTTTAAATAAAATAAAAAGGAAACAAAAAATATGTAAATTAGTTAAAAAAAAGACCCTATGATATTGTTTTATATAACTATTACAGTTTATTTAAGAATAATTTAAATTATGAAATTTCTGATACAAAGAAGTCATACTATAACAATTTATTTCATAAAAATAGTGGAAATCCATCAGAACAATGGAAGTTGGTAAATAGTTTGGTGGACAACACGGAAAGAATCCCTGTCGCTAAGATTAAGGCGGCCGACGGTGGTGAGGTCACCGACCCCCAGGCGATAGCAAATATTTTCAACGATTATTTTGCATCTGCAGCACTATCGCTGGGGGCGGGGTTCCCTCCTTTCGTGTCGGCTGATCTTACTCACTGTGTATATCAACCGAAAACTATTTATTTGAGTCCAACCACACCTTTTGAAATATCGAGTGTAATTAAAAGCCTTAAAAATAAAAAATCTACGGGAGATGATGAGCTATCAGTAGCTTTATTAAAGTATGTCGAACCTGAGATTTCCAATGTTATTTCTTTTATTGTTAATTTGAGTTTCTCAACTGGAAAATCTCCTGACAAATTAAAAAATGCAATAGTTGTTTCCAGTGTTTAAGAAGGGAGATCGCTCCTTGGTAGAGAACCATAGGCCGATTGCCCTCCTTTCCATTATGTCTAAAATATTAGAGAAGTGTATGAAAACCAGATTGTTATCCTTTTTAAATGTTAATCACTTTTTTTCTGAAAGTCAATTTGGGTTCACTGAGGGAAAAAGTACGGAATCGGCAAATTGTAATTTAATGGAGAATATATTTAATAGTATAAACTGTAATGAAAAAGCATCAGGAATTTTTATCGACTTCTCAAAAGCGTTCGATCTTGTAGATCACGACATTTTGTTAGAGAAACTTTGTTGTGCATGGATAAGGGGATTGGCTTATAATTGGTTTGAGAGCTTCTTAAGGGGCCGCACACAACAAGTTCGCATTCATGATCAATTAAGTGAATCAAAACCAATTTTAAAAGGGGTTCCACAGGGATCAGTAATTTCAGCATCCTTATTTCTTATATTCATTAATGATTTGTTATTAGTACGTTTTCATGGGAAAATAACTGCTTTTGCGGACGATGTTGCCATCAGATACTCCGAAAGAAATTGGGTGAACGTTTGGGACGGAATGAATTATGATTTGCGAATCTTGAGGAACTGGTGTGATAGTAACAGAATGATTGTGAATGCAAATAAAACCAAATTTATAAACTTTGATTTAAAAAAATATTTTTTTGATTCCGTGTTGAAATTCCATGTAAATGATTCATGTATAAGTAATCTTAAATGCAACTGCCCCCAAATAGATCAAGTTGAAAATTTTAAAATATTTAGGTGTCACCATTGACGAAACACTGTCTTGGAAATCTCTTATATCACAACTTAAAGTCCAGTTACGTAACAATATACGAAAAATTCTACTTTTTAAGAGATTATGTAACAGATGAATTATTGCGCACTCTTTACTTTGCTCTTGTACATTCCCGTTTAAATTACAGAATTGAAGTCTATGGAGGTGCAAATAAGACAGTATTAAATCATTTGGAAATAGTACAAAAACACTTTGTTAGATTACTTTCTTATAAAACTAAGCAAGAACCTTCTTTGCCTCTTTTTCAACAATTAAATATTCTCCCGTTGAAGTATTTATTCATTTATAAAGTTTTAAAAATATTTTATGTTCGAAGTGGTAATATTGAAGTCAATAGAACCCGTTATAATACACGAGGTGCCGCTCAGGGCAATTGGATTAGACCTAGAGTAAATAAAACTATATTTAGAAAATGTTTTGTATTTTTAGGGCCAAAGATTTACAATATTTTACCCAAATCAATTAAAGAATGTAATAATTTTGGTAATTTTCAGTCTAAACTAAAATCTTGGCTTTTACAGAGAAATCAGATCGATGACTTAATTGAAATACTTCAATAAAAGAATTGGATATTTTCAATGTTTTAAATTTAGTTTTTGTTACTTATTATTAACTAATTTTAATTAATGGAATTACTGTTTTGTATGTAACTATAGGCAATATTAAAATTTCTAATTTTTATTCAGTAATGAATTGTATCAACCAGGAAACCTTGTATTGTAGATAGTAAGTAATTAAGATAAGAGTGAAATGATAAAGACGCACTACAGTCGGCACACGCTGCAGCGACCCGCCGCCCGCCGATTATCTGATAATGTGACCAAAGATGAACATTTGATTTTTTTTTCTGTTGTGCTAGCCATCGTAACTTTGTAAGATGGCTAGAAATTCCAAGCTTTTTTCTTGTTTATTGTAAATATGTTTTTGAGAGAAATAAAGATTATTATTATTATTATTATTATTAATTTAGGCCAATTTAAAGCCAAAAATACCTCAATTAAGTTTAATAGATTTGGTTCATCTACAAAATTTAGTAATACTGTACTACACATGATAAATAAAAGTTATCGAATGAATTACTTTGTTTTGCGAAATTGAATTATTTTACGTGAGGTTGATAATGGACTGGGGATTACTGGCAGCGGATGATCTGCTCCAGCCTAGCGTCAGCATTTCTCTCTCTCTCTCTCTCTCTCTCTCTCTCTCTCTCTCTCTCTCTCTCTCTCTCTCTCTCTCTCTCTCTCTCTCTCTCTCTCTCTCTCTCTCTCTCCAATATTTTTAAACAGATTCCATGGCACTAAACTTTACCAACTTATTCCTATGGTTTAATGGGGAAAATACAAAATCTCAAATTCCTTTGGAAATTCGCTGAGTAAGAAGGTCTGCTGAGTTATTAAGGGGTTATTAATTATTTTTGCATCTCTGCGTCAATCCTCCCGTAGTGGATAAATTATTATTGTCGGCTTCTCTGATGATGTATACTGCAGTTGCTCAATAATTAGCTCTTCCGGTACGACCGCTATCTTCTTTTCGTTCTCCTTTAACGTCTGGAGGGATGAGTAGCTTCATGCACGATGTCCCGAAACAGAATGGAAGATGTCGTCCCACGTTGTCTCTTTAGTCCATTTCCACAGTTTCGAAAGTTTTCTTTCTCAATAGTACGTAGTGCAGATTGCTAATAAATATTGTCTTGTGAATCCCGTAAGTAGTGTCAAAATACCATATCTGGTTCACTTCAAGGTCACCCGATCATTGATGACGTCACTGACGTTATGTAGGTCCAGGTCACGCCGAAACTTAAAATTTGTTAGCACTTTTGCCGTTCCTCCCACTCCGCTCCAAGTTGAAGTCATAGTCGTCGTGACCTTCAAGACTTCGAGTGAAATTCGATGAGAAGCGGCTCAAGTGCTAAGAAAACTTTAATTTTGCAACGTTAGTCTGCCTAAAACCGCCATGTTATATCGCTCAGGTGACTTTGAACTGGCTCAAATGTCAATTTGCCTTTACTGTGACCTTGATGTGTACGGGGCATGAGCCGTCGCGGGACTGAGACAATAACCTTAAAAATATAGCAGCCTGATAGAGCACCGAGCAAGTGACCACGGAGTCTATAGGCTAAATCTCCAGGTATCGGTGTAACTAAAGTTACTTTATGAGAAAAAGTTAATAGTTGTGGCCAATCTATTCGTAAAATTATTAGCACGAATTAAAAAGGAAATAAAATTTTAACCAGATTCACAAAAATTGTTAATGGTAGTTTGAAAATTACATTGAGTAGGGCGAGAAAAGAGTTAAATCTTGTAAAATGATCATGTACATTACTATTTGTAGAGAACTGTTCAATATTTGTTTTAACAAACAATAAACAATTTAAAATATACAAAGATGTGACAGTCAAAATACCCAGTTTTTTTTAACAAAGGCTTACAATGAGTCCTACTATCAACATTTACATTGCTCGGATTGTTTTTTTTTTTTTTTTTTTTTTTTTTTTTTTTGTAAAATTAAGAGTCTTTTAAGATTTCCAGAATGGCCCCAAACAACAAAACAATAAGTTAAATGACTTTGTATGTGCGCAAAATAAACAGATTTCAATACATCTAAATTAATATAAGGCTTAAGTTTTCTAATCATAAAAATACCTTTGGCAACTTTGTTACATACAACATCAATATGCTCCTTCCACTTAATATTAGATTGTACAACTACTCCTAAAAATTTAACTCACACATCATCACAACTTGAAAGACTGAATTTAATACTCTGAGTCTTATTACTATTTAAACATAATGAATTGGCTGCTGACCAATTTTCAAATATAGAATTAGTGATAACAAGAAGATTTGTAACTAGGCTAATGGTTTTACACTGTACTTGAATTGCTAAATCATCAGCATACATGTAAGTTTTTATATGGTCATTGCATAATGCAGAGGTCAGATCATTAATATAAATAATAAACATGGTTGGCCCTAGAATCGAGCCTTGCGGTACGCCTGAGTTAACAGATAAGTAAGAAGAAAAACATCCGTTATGGTACACTGTTTGACACCTACCAGTTAAATAAGAACAAAGAAAATTCAGAGCAGAATTATCAAAACCATAATACTTCAACTTTTTTAAGAGAATACTGTGTGAAATTGTGTCAAAAGCTTTAGACATGTCATACCAGCTCCCCAACACTTTATTTTTATCATCCAGACCATAAACACAACTTCTCATAAAACTAACAACAGCATTACTGGTGTTTCTATTAGGCCTGAACCCAAACTGATCTTCTGAGAATAATTTATTATTTTCAAAATATTTAACTATTTTCTTATTTAATAAAACTTCAAATACTTTGCCAAATACAGGTATTATTGACACTGGGCGATAATTTACATAATCAGTTTTGACACCTTTCTTATACAAAGGAATAACTTTTGATAGTTTAAGACTAGCAGGAAAAACACAATTATCAATACATTTGTTAAATAAATAAGACAGAACTTCAACAATAAATGGGGCAGCATGTTTTAAAATTAATGAATTAATATGATAAACATCCAGGCTACTACTATTACTAAGCGAAAAAATTGCACTGTAAACCTCTTCAACAGTAAAATTATCAATAGAAAATACAGATGTTATATCAAATGTTCTAGAAACATTTTCTATGTTCTAGAAAATGTTTTTTTAAATGTTCTAGACACAAAATTAACATGTGATGAGCCGGGGCCTACGAAAACTAACGGGCCTGCATACATTTTTGGTCACGTGACCAGATGCGGCTGAATTTCAGCTGTCATCTCCATTTGAAAGCATTGCAATAGCCTGACTTGGCATCCGTTTTTACGTGTATTTTTAAATATAAGCGAATGAAGTCATAAGTGTTGCATATCCTTCTAATCCTCATTAAATTACAATTGAATGATACTAATAACGTTCCACTTTGCAAAACTTACAACTCACTTTTTAGGTAAAAGAAAAACTGAATTTCTCACACTTTAGGATGCATTGACATTTTTGTAAACACATTTCTTCCAATGCTTTTGAAGATATTCTAGGTAGGAGACATGAAATAAACGTCTTAAATCAGTAGTTTGCCAGTTAGAATTTTTATTTTCGATAAAACAAATTAAATTGTACCTTTTCGGTTCTAAAACTTTGTTATTTGCAACGAAATATACTTTTATGTTGACAGCTGATGAAAATCGTAAACAAAACTATAAATTAAATTAAGTTTTGACTTTGTCTCGTAATAAAAAATATCAGGAAATTGTCATCTTTACAATAATGGTATCATTTTGTTCCTTATTTAATCTAGATTAGAATATATAAGTCTCGTCTAATAACCTATTATATAATTTCTAAGTGGTGGGAAATAAGTGAAGGATGTCACGTTTTCACAATGTTATCTTATGGAAACTTGTGCTGCAGATCGGCCGCAAATAGTCACGTGACTTTGGTAGTAGGGGGAAATATGCAGGCCCGTTAGTTTTCGTAGGCCCCGGATGAGCACTCTATATCTATTTAACCTCGTTGACCAAACCGATTCTTTTTTGTCCTAGGACTGAAAATCATCTGGAGAATTTTTTAGGTCCTAGTACTGAAAAGTCAGCTGTTTGCTAAGTATATTATTATTGATTTACTAATGTTGAGGAGCAGAATTTTGAAATTCAAACGTTATAAAGAGCATTGTTTGTAAATAACAGAAATGTAAACACTGCATATTGTAAATGTAACCTCGAAAATACAACTTGATAGTTAATATTTTTAAAGATCAAAAGTCTAATTTTGCATTATGATAAAAAAACGCTGTTCTTCACTCGGAGCAAAAGTGTCTTTTTGATGCTTAATCGTTTTTAAAAACTCGGCTGCGCCTCGTTTTTAAAACACGATTGCGCACCAAAAAGACCCACTTTTGCTCCTAATGATGAAAACTACTATTATATTTTCAAAAATAAACAAAAACATAAGTTAATCTGTTGATTGTAAATACTCACCATGGTATTTTAATACTTTAAATTTTGTTATATAACCACGAAATTTAGATTCTTAAAATGATAATGTAGGCTTATAATTCTACATGTTTAACAATGACTTTTTTCTCACTGATATAAAAAAATGAAGTACAGTACAAAAATGTAAAGATGCAGAACTATGAAATATGAATAAATCAGTAATGAAATATACAAAAGGTCTAGAAGAAATACCATGAATAAAAAAGGATATGGAATAAATTGCAAACAAAAGACAAAGAAAAACATTTTAAATTGTGTTTTAATGGATTGATAGACTTAGAGGACAATGCACGTCCTGTAGCACTTAGTACACTCAGGGATTTACTTCTACCATTACATGAAAAACTCAAGTCAGAACTTGAAAGCAATGTTCAATTAGAAGTCTGTGGAAGAGCTCAGGTCTGGCGTTTAGCGATGGTGGTGGTACCAATACCTAATGGGGACGTTAGACTCAGCGTGGATCTACAAACTAATGTAAGGAGGCAAAAGTGATTATTGCCAGAGATTGAAGAAACACTTTGGTCTGATTGATAAATCTAGGAGTTTAGCAAATTAAATACAAAATTCAGACTCTGGGAAATTAAATTGGACCCTGAGGCAGCGAAATTAACTTTACCATAAATGGTCAAACAACTGGAATGGAATAAGTGGACGGTTGAAAACATAATTATCTTGGGTTTTTTCAATAGATAAGTCCAATAAGCCGACTACATTTTAAAATCATTTGATAGTAAACTATTTATTAACTTATAGACCATTATTTTGTTATATAACTATATATTGTTCACATTGCTAAAGAAATGGAAAATTTTAAGTATGTCCTCAGGAGTAAATTGAATGTTTATAGATTGACAGGAATTCAGCTATGTATAATATTATGAATTAAGTTTCATAAATTTTGTGACCATTTAGACTTATCATCATATGCATGAATAATCATCATAAAAATTACCCGTCATTTTTGACAGGCTGTTGCTAGTACATTCTAATAAATTTTCACATAATTCATTGTATAGTATGTTTCTACATTAAAATATTAATATATTCAAGAAACAAATTAAAACTATTCATCATTTTTAAGACTACTGCCACATGCATGTCTTAAAAACTGCAGGTCGCATACTATTTTCACTAAAATGTTGTCATGATAAATGAAATAAATGAAAGAATCTTATATTTCAGACAGAAACATACCATACATAAATTCATTAATTACAACTGAAATTGATCCAACCATGGGCAAAAAATCCTGTCCCTAATTGGGGACGACTCCAATACAGCCCGTTATAAAAGAAACATAAATAAATAACTAACTAGATTCGTTTCTTTAAAAAAATTGAGTCTCTGTGTTAACAAAACTTAAGCTACGTAGCTTGTTATGATTTGTGACAACAGGGTTAATTTTTATAAGCATTGAAATAAAGAACATTAATTTCAAGCAATCTTTTTAATCAGCTGTGAACTGTGAAGAGGTAGAGTTGGTTGTTTGTGTAAACCTAAGCACCAGGTTAATCGAGCCTTGCTCGTTGGTTTTAATTCACTTTTGTTATAGTGTCATAGTAATAAAGCTATGAAATTTCCACCAACAACCAACTATACCTCTTCACAGTTAACAGCTGTTTTTAAGACTACTTAACATTAATGCACCTTTATTTTTGTATAGTCCTACCTTTCGTTGTTATTCCTTTACCAAAATAGCAATCCATAAGACCAATGTTAAAAATTATGATTTGTAAACTTAAATTTAGACCAAATTTGATTTTTCCTGGGATTGAGGCTGTTTCTAAACTTATTTTTGGGCCAAAGCACTCTTTAATTTAAAGTTTAAGCAAAATCTTTCTGCTAGATTTCGAGATCGTGGAACACACATCACTTCAGACAGTGCTCGTATTGTAATATAGGATTACCATAACACTATAACAATACCCCCTTCGCAGCAGACCTGCGCACTCAGCAAATTTCCAGATGCGGTATAAATTAACAGCCTTATTACAATGAAACTATAACAAAAGTTGAATTAAAACCAACGAGCAAAGCTCGTTAACACCTGGTACTAAAGATTAAATTCCATTTGATGTAAATCAATTAGCATGAATCACTTATTTTTGCAATAAACAAAAGTTACATCTTGGTTCAGCGTCTTAGACATACGGGTCCTAGGTAAAGCAGCACTTGTAATTGTGTAACAACAAACCTTTATGAAATAATTTTACAGCCTTCTTTGAATCCTTATTATTTAAATGAACATGATAAATTGCTAGTCATTTAAAAATTTTAAATAATAATTAATTAAATTATATAAAGAAACCTATTTTATATTGCTTAAAACCATTTCTAAAAGTTAAGTAGAAACTTTCTCATTAACTCTTTAAGGAAACTTTTACTTGGAAAGTTAAATTTGGCTTTGTTGTAGTTCAGCGTAATTTAGAAGTTGGTAGTGAATCTCGCTCTCGACTCTCCAAGGACTTTTATGTGTTTCATACTGACTTTTTTAAAATTTTATTCTTAATAAATTCATATTAAAATTTTTATGAATTAAAATAGATTGATTATTAACCATGTGTTTTTCTAATGAATGAATATAATACCAATTAAATAAATTTTAATCAACAAAATATTTAGGAAAGCGTTTAAAAAGGACAAGTCATTACAGTAAATTCTAAGAGGTACGTAAGTTAAATATTTGTTAGTATAAATATTTTGGTCGTATTCAAATATATTCTGTGATAGTTGATCAATTGTTGTAATATAGTATGTTTCGTCAATAGTCCGGAAAGTGGTCACTACTAATTCGACCGAGCATCAATTTACCCCTTTTGGACGAGTTACGAACAGTACATTTCAACGTACCACCGTTAATAAATATACCGTTTGGATAAAATTTTATAAATTTTAATCCATACCGGGTGTCCCAGACCACCCGTACAAACCTTTTAAATTTTAAATTATTAATTTTTAACAAAAACCAATTACGCCATTATAGTTAAACCGGCTACGCTCTATCGATTGATGGTGATTTTAATGTACAGTGTGTACCAGAAGTCACATATCTAGACCACAAGTCGCTAATTTTAAATACAAGACCCCACGTTTTATGAAATTTTTGGATTATACACGTAATTTTAAGATGAATTAAGTTGTATCCATAATCCTAACGGTTTAATTGATAATGGTGATTGAAATTTTAATTTTTCTCATAAGAATAACATTGAACAAATTGTCAACTCCATTATCTCTGACAATTTTCGGTTAAACAAACATGTCCTAGCACAAACAGTTTTAAAAAATATTATTTCATATTAAATTTTTGTGTTTTGTCATAAATTATTTCAATTTTTTTTTTATTTACTATATGGCGGATATTATTAAAACTATATGAAAAAGTAAAATTAATTTGATGATAATTGATATTTTACTATAGAATATAATTTAAAATAAGGTTCTAAGACATTTTAATGCTCAGGCAGTTCTGTTTAACGTAAAATGTTCAATGATAATGGATGTGAATTTTTTCCATGTTATTCTTATAGAAAAAACTAAATTTCAACCGCATTTATTCCATAAACCGTCAGGATTAGTGGTTCGAATTACACTGTAAAGTTGTCTTAAAATTACGTGTAGAATACAAAAATGTCATAAAAAGTGGTCGTTTGGATTTAAAATTAGCGACTTCTGGTACACCCTGTGCATTGAAAATGTGTCAATCGATAGAACGTAACTGATTTTCCTATAACGGCACAAATTGTTTTAGTTAAAAATAAATTATTTTAATTTTAAAAGGGGTATGGGTGTTCTGGGACAACCGCTATACCTCCTCAGTAGTGGCAAAGTGGGGCTGCTGGACCAGGTCAATGACCCCTGAGAGTAGAAGGAAACAGCCGCTCCTGGCGCAGGTCAAGGTCAGCGGTTGTAATTGGCAGGTGTGTGTTGTTGATTTGGGGGTTTTTTGGGGGGTTTGGGGAGGGGTTGGTAAGTGTGTCAAGGTCATTCGGAGGGGGTTTTAAAAAAGGTGGGGAGTGTGGGGACGAGTGGGGCGGGCGGGAGGGGATGGGGGGTGCGGGGCTGTGGGAATTAATAATTTATTTTAGGAAAGCCAAGTAGAAGTTTTATTTGAAGTGGTGTCGAAGCGATGTTTGGCGGTGACGGTCTGGTAAATGCCGATGGTGATGGCGATGAGCAGATAGAGGCATACCAACCACAGTACGCATTTGAAGAGCTTTAACAGCCGGATCATTTCTTCCTGATTCTGTGCTTCCAATTGTATTCTGTTAATTTCGAGTTTTAATTTATCGTCTTCCAATTGTGATGTGATTGAAAAGCCGTCCATCATGTTTGTGTACAGGTTAGAGAGGAGCGGTGTAGATGGTGTAAAAGTAGGCGATGGAATGAGGAGAGCAAATAAGGGGAGGATATATATATATTTAATGTAAAGTGGTGGGGAATTGAAAAAGAATATTTGTGTAGGACTAGCTTTCATCATCTGGTGTCGAATCGTGGGCGGATGAAGGACTGTTGTTTGGCATTTCTAATTCTTCAACATTATCGCTTTCCATCCTTTCACACTCTGGACAATTGTAGGTAATTTCAACAGTAATAGTAACCGTGTTGTTTGGTGTGTTTACAACATCGGTTAAAGTTTGAAAAATATCCTGTAAATCTTGTTGCGATGTTACTGCAAAAGTAGTAGTATTTTTTGCTAATCGAGGCTGGCTCATCGTTCGGCGGTAGGCAAACAAATGGTGAGCGACGGTAAGGCGGTCGCTTATATGGAAACGGGGAATAGTGGTGGGGGGAAGAAAAGAAGTGGGGGTAATCCAAAACGAGAAGCGAGAGAATTTCGGTTACCGCAGTTCGCCGCGAAACGCCGTTCGGGTAGGTTGTGGGAAGTGTATAGAAATAAAATAATAATAGCATTAATATAGAATAGAAATACCAATTACTTTTGTAAACTAAATACTAAGTTTATTTATAATTTGAATTTGATTGTCTTGTTCCTTGCTGTTTAATTCAATAATTGTAATACCATAAGTTGGTTCTTCTTCTTCCCCTGCACTGTTGGAAGATGATGATGATGATGATGAAAATATTCTGGTAGGATCCACATATTTTACTTTGATGTTGATCCATTTCAAAGGATACCTATCCATAAGTGTGAGTAAGTTGTGAAATAGAGTTTCCATCTCATCTCTTTCGGTAATTAAATGTTCAAAAGAAATGAATCTGTCACCCATGTTGGTGTTAGTCCAAGCAATGTAGTGTAAATGAGAAGCATGTTAAAGGGTATGTAGAATATATATTGTAAATCTCAAGGTCAACCAAATGAAATTTTAAAAAAAAGCTGCAGTCAGTGACTACAGCTATACATCTGAAGCTTGAATAGGATCAGAAGACCAATCTGATCTATATTTGCACAAATGTTTGATGCATGTACAAAAGTCGTCTTTATAATATGCATCACACTTTCGGCAATTAAAAAGTCTTTCTGGGTGAAATTTGAAACATCTCTGGGGACAGCAAGTGTGGAAGTATCTTGATTTATAAATTTTGAAGGTTTGCAATTCTGGTGGTGGTAGTTGTTTTGTTTTGCATTTGCAGTAACAGGATCCGAAGAATTCACATTTTCTACAAGCTAATCCGTCTACCATCCATCTTCCTATATCGGTACATTTTTGTTCACAACAGTAGCGTGGTTTGTAATCTTCTTTTTTCTTTTCCATGTTGACGGTTCTAAGTGGAGTTGGGAAATGAAGGTGTATAGTATAGAATAGAGAGTTTTATTAAAAGAAAAAAGTGGTGGGGGTAATTTCAAGGTCAACCAAATGGAGTTTTAAAAAAGAATGGAGTACAAATATTAAAAAGTTGCACACTTAAGATATAGGTTCGTCTTTTTTTTCTTCTTTCTCTTTTTTAATATTTACTTCATGTTCTTGTTTTTTTGCTCTAGCCATTGCGACGAGATCTTCAGTGGATAGTGGATGTACTTCTGGAAATTTTAGAATTAACTTTGGTTGGAAGCCTTCTTTAGTTAATACATCAAGATCGGAGCTCATCTCTTCTACCGTTTGATAGTCCTTTCCAAATATTTTACCATTAAATTCAATCATCATTCGGTACAGCATAGTAGTTGTAGTTGTTATCGCTGCGGTTGTCAAAAAGCAAATGATGATTTAGTCTGGGTTGAATAGCCTTTTTATAGCGAAGCCTCAAGTTGATGGAGTATTGTTATTGTAATTCAACATTAGTAGTATTTGTGGAATTTAACATTATTTTGAGTAGAAGGGCTAGATGTTGTTGCCGTTTGTGTAGAAAAGTACACTTCATCATCGCAGTAGTTTTGTTTTGAAAACATCTTCTTATTTGTAACGTAAACATCGGCATTTAAGTGATAACCGCCTGCAAGAAGTACTCGCAATTCATTAGTGAAATTGTCGAGTTGTTCAAAAGTTGTGATGGTGGAGGTATCGTATGATGCGCATTTGATTTTGAGAGACATGTTGTTGTTTAAATAATTGGACAACCAAGGGAGATGTGTACAGCACGGAAGTCAATTGTAGACTGAGGAAATCCCCTTGAAAATTACTCCATTTATATAGTTTTTGTAACTAGGTCAAGGTCATCTAAAATTATTTTTTTAAAAAGCAATATATCACCATGTGCAAAGACACATAGTGATATATTG
>CM061532.1:171668548-171712345 GCA_030545055.2 Neoaliturus tenellus
ATAATAGTTATTATGTGTACAAAACTCCTCCTCTCAGAAGACATCTTTTACCTTGTAAGCTTAACTGTAACATCAATATCGTAGATGACGTTTATTTAATATTGGGTTTCATATTTCACCCTATAAGACATGGTTAAGAGATCACATCTATAAATACTGTGGGTCAAAATATATTCATTGCTTGATAAAAATAATGAATATATAGATAAATAAGGATTTCAGACAATCATGCGTATAAAAGATGTAATATGCAATGTTGAAAATTGGTTTTATTTAAAGAATATTATAATTTTACTCTCGATAATGATTTTACACGTAGTTTTTTAGAAATATTTGTTAAAATACGGGTTTTTTAAATTAATTCAAGGGAGTCCACTTTTTTATCAAACACACTTCGAGTTTGATTATTTTTACCTTATAAATAAAACCGCTTATACTTAAATATTACTAACAAATTTAATGTAGGTATGATTTGAATGTAATATACCTAATGCTCTTAAATTGTGCAATTCCTGTGGTTGGAACAATAAGTCCCTAGACATACATTATGATAAATTGAAAAAAAAACTTAACTCATACAGTTAATGCTTTAAGATGAAAACTTTAAATAGAAAATCTACTAGTTTTACTAATACTAGGCCTATAATTGTAGGTGTATTTATTATTACATAATGTTGAATGTAGGAAGAATAAGTGTAGTGTTTCTATTATAGAAATCATGAATGGAAGTATGGAGTGTATTCTAATAAAGTACAAAATAGTGTAATAAGTTTGAAAAAAAAAACAATAACATACATCCAGCCTTTCAATAATAAATATAAATTAAATATCCTCTATAAAATAATTCTACATGAGTCTTGTATCGGCCTGTGTGAACACGCTTATATCACTATGATTTTATATTGATTTAATCACAAACCTCTTTTTCCTAATTTGATTGATTTAAATTATTTACAGGGTATATTTACCGTGTTTTCCCAAGTATTATAAGACATATAAAATGTTATTGTTAAAAATAAAAGTCGTAATATTTATTTATTATTTTTTTAATCAACGGTGTTACTTGAGAAGGTGTATTAAAGAATCTTTACAGTTGCGATCAATTATCATCAATAAAATTGTGATTCCTGTTATTTTTTTACAGATCTCGGACCAGAAGACGTATACCAGAATATTAGATTACAAGTGAGTATGTTTCAAATTTTTCTCGACTTAAAATATATCAAGTAGAAATTACCTACATTATTACATTGTTTATTTTTATTTTTATCATTACTAAATTGGAAATAGTTATGTAAAATAGTTCATAGTAATGTTATTTAACTATGTTTTCATGTTTGATGTGTGAGTTCAATCACAGGATTTATACTTTTTTATTTGTGATCACATTTTCTGTGGTGATATACTTAGCCCTGCATTATTCTTATGTGTGAGATGTTCTGTTGACCCAGATGACAAACGTAATTAAATAGTATCGAAATATGTAGGAGACTTGGGAGCAAATTAGATTTATCAAAATGAAAATCAAATAAAGTAGAGACTTACATGAAAGAAACCAGGTTTATGTGAAGCGGAACGTGTGGTCTTTTTATAACGCTGGCCATTCATTAAGTTAGAAACCTGTTAGACATAAGTTTGGCACGCACTTGGGTGTAAACATTTCATAGATGCTCGTTGCCTTTCTTTTGAAAGGTACATTCATTTCTATTATTTTAAATACATGCATTCTAAATTAAATTTCACTAGTAAAAAGTTTTTTCTGAGAAAAAAAGAACATGAATCGCATAGCTCTTATAAGATTTTTCTGTACTTTATTCAAACGATAGAACAGAACTTAAACATTTTAAAATATATATTGATAATAAGAGAGGTAATTTTATTTTAAACATGCAGTAAACATTCAATAGCGTATTATTTATTTTTACTTTTTTAATTTACAATTTTATTTAATTGTAAAATAAACAATTGGTATTCGCAAAACACGTTAAGACACCTATTCAAATTAAATTTCAAATTCAAAATGGTAATAGTACTTATGCAACTGTTCTTAGAATAAATATTTCTGCCAACTGATTCCAACACTAAATCATCAGTACCATTAACACACAAAAATCAAGTACAATAAAATACAATCAAGTATAAAAATACTTAAATTAATTAAGCACTTAGTCCTCCAATGTAGGTCTGTAATATCTTTCCAACGACGGTAGATCAAACAGCAGTACATTATTGCACTCTCTGATGAAGTGGGTTAATACATTGTGCCAAGTGTTAGTAGGTATCCGATTACAAAGCAATGAATCTAGGGGGAATCTAGCAATGAACAAGGCCATTCTAGTTTTATAGAATTACATTTCTCATTTCATTAGTGAAATTAAATATTTTATGGACATAGTTTTACTAGCTGCAAGTTGTAAACAGGCCATTCTTGTTTTATTAGATTACATTCCTTAATTCATTAGTGAAATTAAATAGTTTATCTATTTTGTTGTATTGGCAGTAATCTAGAGTATTATGAAAGATGTAGAGTATGTTTGATACCTTAATTCTAGGAATAAATTTTATCATTTAAAACGAAGGTGGAATATTATATTTAAGAATCGTTTTTCCCAATTCCATGATAAAAAGATCAGATTGCATTTAAAATACAAAGTTGACAAACAAGCTGGTTTCGATCCATTTAAGCTTTTTATAAGTTTCAGTTGAAAAACTAATATTTTACTAAATTCATTATTCGCAAAAAAATTCTTTATAGCCTACATTAAATAACGCTACATTAAATATTCCTTATAACGATTTTAATATGAGGAATAATATGTTATTGAAATAGAAATTATGATTTAAATCTCTGAATTTAAATATATAAAAAATGCATTAAATTCGGTGAAAAGACCATCACACCAAGACTCCTATGAAGTCTACGGGGGCACAATAATGGTCTTAAATAATTGAATTTATAATATAAAATTATACTGTTTCCTATCAAAAATTACTCTTTAATTTAAAAATGTATTGTATTTTACTTGAGAGGATTAGAGTGGATTATTTTTATTCCATTGCGGTTCTAGGAGGAGTGATATATTAAGCAGCGAAGGGTTGGATACCAAACAATGAAGTTTGCTCAGTCAAAGTGGCGCCAGTTGCCTCTTTTTTTCGACCGCAATATAACCTCGGAAGCAGTATTTCATGAGCGAAAACCTACAATACATTTTTTGTACCCAGTTAAAATTAATGTATTGTTTATAATTATTTGAAAAGTGTACGGTAACACATATTTTAAATTATTTAAAATAAGTTGAAATGTTTAACGCGTTTTCCTAATATATAATTGGAGTTTTTTAAGAGATAAATTGTACGTTCAAAATACAACTAAGTTTAATGAAGATATGTCGTTAATAGTTTCGAGACTGTGATAACAATAGATGTATGAAACAATTGGATCTTATGCTGTATGCTTTATTGACACTTATGAAAATGGTTTATGAATACAGAACTATTGTATAGGTTACATAAAACTTGCTGCTATAAAAATCAAGGAAAAAATCATTTTCTACTTTGTCAACATTAGTTTTATAAATGACAAAGTTTATAGGTGATATGTTTAAGTTTAAAGTTGAGTGTTAAATGAATTCTTTGATGTCATTAAAAACTCTAGTGCCAAAATATATTCATTTATTTTTATACATCGAAAACTGAGAGGAATTCCTTAATTTAAAAATTTTATTCTGCCTATAATGATATTATACTCTAAGGTTGTAAAAAATGTTTAACACAATTAATTGCCATAACTGTCTTTCTATAAGTATTTTTACATATATTACATTTATGTAAAATGTCTTGTAATATTCATCAATTCTTGTCCATTGTCGACCTGTTCTGCTACATTGAGTGGAAAAATTGGACGGATCCATGTAACGCTGGTGTCCCCTCACATATTTATTTAAACACCAGAACAATATACTAAAGGATGAGAATGGCATAAAAATGTTCTCTTTGTTTTGTCTTATAAACTTGCCATTTGATTAAATACCCAAAGTTCTAAATTGTCCATTATTTTGTATATATTTCAAAGAAGCCAATTTATATTTTTCATACATATTTGTGAAAGCCTATGTTATATAAGAGATACTTTGAAATTTCATACACATTTCAGATTAATAAATGTTGCTATTATTCCTGATTATTGTAGGCGGACACTCATTCTTAAGTTTTAAGTTTTATTTTATATTATGCAAAACTAATGTGTGTGTTTTTTTTTTATAAATACAAAAATTTTAAGATGAATATCAAATATCTCTACTACTCTATTTAGTCTACTAATCTTGTGATTATATCATATGATCGCATAGCCTTTTATTTTACTGAGTGTTGGTTACATATTATCACTTTATAACTCGTAGCTTTATGTAAAGTTGTTGCTGACCAATTAGTAATTTAACAAAAAAACATATTATAGAATTAAAAAAATATATATAAACCCTCAATCTCCAGACAATAGTGTATTCCCGGAAGGATTTGGTCATAAGCAGTGTTAAGCTTTTGCTGGACAACCGGGTGTATTGTGTCCAACTAAAGCAGCTTAAGGGGATTTATCTGCTATTTTACCACTTTATTCAAAGCGCATAATGTTAAGGTAAAGTTTAATATTGCAAAATCACTGAAAGATCAGTTGAAATTTTTTTAACGGAAAGAGCAAAGGAGTTGTTCTTTGCATGTGTTGTAATGTTTTCTGTCTGTTTGTATATATTTACATAAAATATTGGTAAAATATTGGTTATTACAATTTTATCAGCAAATAATAACATGTTCATTGAATATATTTTTACTAAGAAAATGAATTAGCCTACAAAACGTGTTTTAAGCCATTTTGTACTGAGACTTAAAATATCTGTAACGTATTTTTGTCCTAGACAATTCCTTAATATCTACGTGTCACACAGTTTTAATGTAGTCTTCTCAGTCAAGTCAAAGGTTTCGATTCCTTAGTTAATATACCACAGTCATGTTGATAATATCTAGATTAGCACAAAACTCCCCATTAACTTATAACAAAACATCTGGTGCCAAGCAAAATCACAATCTAGGATAATAACACCTGAGATTTAAGAAAATAAAAATATCGTTGATAATTTTTGGAAATACTATCAAGTACACTTAAAACTCTTGTCACACAAATATAAGTTAGCTATAAAAAGTTATACGGTTTGTATTAGACAAAACACTGTTGCCAAGTATCTGCTGTGCAGACCCAATTCTTTGGCGTAACCAACGTTGCTTGTATAATATATGGCCTCTGCTGCTTTGAGAATAATAATAGAGCATCTACAGCTTGCGGGGTGGCGTTCACATGTGTTATTAATTCAAACGAAGGCTAGAAAAATTATGAAGGCAAGTGCATTCAAGTAATATCTACATTTTGTTAACGCCACTAGGAAGTATAACAGACCTAAAGAAAATGTACGTAATAGTTTTCTTAATACAGCAATTAGGTGGAAAAAGTACAAAGAGTGATTGTCGAATATCTGTAAACAATTATAAATTATTAAATTGACGTAATAATAATATATATATATAATATCGCAATATATACTATGCATATTGCATAGTATATATACATGTTGTAAATAACCTTGGATATTATTGTTACATATTAAGATCGGACCACAAATACCGGAGTTATTAAGATTTTTCCACTAAAAATCCAAAAATTTGCAATAATAAATTGAATTGAAAGTCATTTTCTTACATTCTTACAAACTTGGCATTATTAATTGGTTACCTTTTTTGTCAATTTTTTTTATTTCTTGTAAAATGTTGATAAAATATACAGGTATTAAGATATTTTGTTTAAACATTTTAAATGGACACCGTTTTGAAAATACTCTTAAGATAAAAATAATTTTTTCGGAAAATATTTTGTGATAATATTGTATATAAACCTAATACAACCATCAGTAACGGAAAAAATTAGCATGTGTAAAAGAATTACGGCTAGCGGCTTAGCGAAAAAGTTTAGACCTCTGTAAAATGTGCTTTTATTGTCTTGGCCTTTTATTGTCTTGTTAGGAACAAATACACAAAAATTTTCCAAGTTGTTTGTAGGCACCCCGCATATATCCAGTGAAGATTTCTTTTCTTATTTGGAGAGGAGAAATGATGCTTTTGTTCACAAAGGTGGAAAAATGTAGTATGGGACTCCAACAACGAAGTTCAGTAGACTACCCACAAAAAATTCCCCTTTTACTTTAGGACAATAGCCTGGGATCGATTATCACATTACAGGCATACTTTTGTTTTACCCTTTAGAGCTCAATCCGAATTTAGCCATTCATTTTTTCAAAGGTCTAAACAGCAATCCTGTCTAAATCGGTCATCTTGGATCGAAAGACGTTCTGGATGAGACGCGAAAAAACAATAGTTGTCGTCAACCTCCAACAGTTTCATGCAGACGGAGTCCACTGAGAGCCTTCGAAGATGCCGTATTACCTACGGGCGTAGCCATTCCCAGCTTTGACAACAGAAGAATAAGTGTTCATCCTGTGGAGAGACGACACAGACTTGATGACTTGATGAGTCATGCAGTCCATCAACCATAAACCTCCACCTCGGACACTGTACGATACACGGATGCGGCCCTGAGTGTTGCTTGACACTGCACTCAGGCGAGCATCATCCGGTATACTTCTTTAGTGGGAACATCTCCCAACATTTCGGAGCCGGACAAAGCACAAACTGTTGATATCATCAGTCTTTTTCTACTCGACCTTGGACCTCCGACATTGGTCAGTATAGTAGAATATATTTTTGTAGATAAATATACAGCAGGATTAATTCGTTTGCATTAGCTGAGCGGTTTACTTCCGCTTCGAAATTTGTTTTGACACTAAATCCACGTAGTTTAAACTCAAATTAATGGTTACAGTGTTATCGTAAAAGCATTGTAACTTATTACGGATAAAAATCATTACGAACAATATGTATACCCTGATACCAAATTGTCATATGAGGATTATGCTACTATGGCAGTAGGCACGACAATATTTGAGCCCTGGACCATCATACGAATTTGGCATGAAGCTATAGGACCAGGTATATTTTAAATCAACTAAATATTTACTTTGTATTCATAGATTCATCGTTTTCATCAAAATAATATTTGTTACGAGTGAAAAACTAATTTGGTACCATCAAATTTGATTACCTTTGAAGGTTTTGTAAGCTGTTTTGTATTGATCGACTTCAGTTGATTAGGATGAAAAAATTATGGGTAATGTGTTTTAACCAGTGTAGAATTAAGGGATCAGAGGTACGTATGTTGGGCGATAAGTTAGAAAAAATAAAAAATAAAGTTTATATAAATAAAACAGAAAAACCTAACACAAATTTAACAATATTAATTTTTACGATGAGAAAATTAAACTCGTTTTCGTTTTTAATCCTCTACACACTGTTCAAAACAAATAAAGAAAGAGCTCATTTAAAAAAAAAAAATTACAATTCTTAACAATACTGGACCTTTCAAAAATTAATAAGTTTTAGTTTTTCTTAAATCAGCTTAACAGTTTTTATAAAGTCTCGCGCATAATGTTTTAAGTAAGTTTAAGATGTAATAAACTGTTTATGTTGTGTAATTTGATGTTAGTTTTTTTTTTATTTTGTTTTTTTTATTCCTGACATGCGAATACCTCATATTGAGTTATAATTACGGTTAATTTAACATTCATAATAAACATCTGAATAATAAACACCTGAACATTCATAGGTTATTACACTCATTATAATTATAAAAAACAATAAATAATCCTTATAATTCAATTTTTTATTTTATTTTTGCAAAGGTGTAAATTACAAGTGTCGCGGTTATAAATTTTGCTTGCATAAGCCACTGTTGACGTTAACTGACCATACAAAACAGCATTATAATTTACGTATTATACATAATTATGTGCAGTTAGATATTTTTTATTTTAGATGAAATTTCCTCTATTTTAAAATTAATTTACAGAAATTAATTAAAATTTGAATTTTATGTCAAATATAACCACAGACTCTTGTCATAGGGCCATAATACAGATTAAGCTTGATTTAACATTTTTCAAATCCTGGAATACAATTATTAAAAACTTACAATATGGAATTATACTTCACCAACTTACATAACCAAAAACTAATAATAAAATTTTCATTCATGTTACATTTGGTAAAATACATTACATATGTTGCATTTCATCTATAATACATAACATTTGGTAAGTTTTTCTTTCTCCCAAAAATAGTTCGATATAAATCTTTTAAAATTAAAATTTTTACTTTTAAGTTACATATTTTAACTGAGTTTGTAATGTGAAAATATACAATTTAATATAATTTTAAGCCCTTTTACAGAAATAAATAGTTTTTGGAATAATTAACTTATTAAACTTATATTTTACGGATATTTAAGATAGCCTACTGTTGTAATTATTTCAGTATTATACTTACAATATCCTAAAAATATACTAAAATATTGGATTGGATTAATTTAATTAAATATTAAGCCTTAAATTACATTATAATCACCAAAATAGCCTTCTATTATTAAAAAAGCTAGCATTTGATAAATCAGTAATATTGTAATTATTACTGATTTATCAAATGATAACGTTCATATATAAGATAACGTTTATATTCATATAAACGTTACCTTATATATGAATATAAGGTAACGTTTAAGAAATTGAAAATATACAGATATATGAAATATCACTTGTTCACTATTAGTTGAAAGTTCAAAACCCAAAAAGCAAGAGGGAAAACCTTAAAAATAAATTATATAATAAACTGTGTGTGAAAAAATAAGAAAGCAGTATTCAACAGAGTAAATAATTTTCATTCTTAGCGTTTCAGGAATGGACAATAAATTAAGCGGTGGCGTTGAGGGAAATGAATAAAGTCAGCTCAGTCGACGTGACGTCTTTCTTTGCCAGCAAACTGGCCCCAAAAGGATTTTCCGATTTAATAAACACATTTTTTAACAACTTTGTTTTAAGCTTAATAATGCGTACATGCTTACATTCATACATGTTTATTCAACACATAATAAAATGTTCATTACTGTTCTATTTGGTAAAATTCATATGTTACACTTCATTTGTAACATTTGAAATGAACAAAATGTTCAAAAACATTGTAGTTACATAAATCTACAAATTGAATGCGGTCCTTTCTCATAAAATCATAATAATAAAAATAATACTCCAATGCTGTGCTAAAAGCATGGTAATAAAGGTTACCATGCTTGGTTAAAGACAAAAATATCAACCAAAGGTGTTTTAATTAGGTATCAATATAAACAAAAGTAAAACTCCATCAATTATTTGTACAACAATTTAATTCCATAATCAGCTCTACACCGGAAAGAATTTAAAATCAAACTAATTACAAATTGTCAAATAAATGTCTGCAACTTTCAGACAACCACTGGTAACCCACCAGCCACCCCCACCACATTAACCCACTGATATTACTCAATAAACAATGAACAATTTTTTTCTTAGACACAGTCTCCCAACTCTTTAAAGTCAAATTGTCTTTACAGAAGGGGAAGTTGGGGGAGGGAATTATATAATTTGCGTGTTTTACAAATTTCATAATGTCTTCCTTCTTACTTTCAAATTGATGTAAGTCTTAATTAAATCGACCCTTGATAATATGAGGAAACTCTCGTGGTGGCTCAAAATTTGTATATGCATCATTCGGACTTTGCAGTAAGCTAGCTGTTGACTGTTTACCTTCTACGTGCATCTTAAAGGTATATTGTGGAACCTCTCGAGCTATGAATATTTTGAAATTTGGTACAGCGTTTCTGGATTCGGCATTCACTAGTTAATAGTATTCTCAAATTCAGAAACCTGGTCTAATTTCTGGACCCCGTACACAATTGGCGAATCGCTGGCGCTACATGACCAGCACACAAGATCTTCGGTGCTTTGAATCTGGTTTAATACACTGCTGAGAACTGCTTCCCTTGCTTCTCCACATTGTAAACGTCCAAATGTAAAACTGACACTATTTAAAAGAATATCTCAGACATATTCTGCGCTTAAACAGAAAAAAAACTTTAAATTGATCGCTTAAGTGATGATCCTGGAACCTTCTAAGTTATTATAATAACATTTTATGTATACAACATTTTGTTAACATTAAACCGATTTATTGATGATCAACCAAGCTTTTCAAGTTGCTTTACAAATGTTACCATCAGGTATAATTGATAGTTACATGTGATCTATTAAAGGGTAAATTTTTAACAAAAAGTATTTTTTAACTTTGAAACTGTATCTTTCAAAGATTAATTGTACTTTCAACTTTTCCAGAGGCACTGGCGGGATCAATATCACTAGAGAGCTTAGGTCACACTGTGCTATTTTGGGTGCTCTTGCCTATTGAAAACTGCCTTTATAACGTCCACGTAAACAGCTTCAGGCTTTGGCTACCATGTTTACTCTAGGATTCAGTATTTGAAGAAGGAAAAAGAGATAGTATTTTAATTAAATTCGAATTTTTTAGTTTGGTTTTTTGATTTGTTTTACCTTTGCTCACTTCCAGTAACTAATTTCATTTTATAAAATTCTCTTACGAATAATCATAAATCGTATTCTAACATAGTAGTGCATTATAATTTAAATTACAATTAAAACTTTTTTAACGAACCATAAAGAAACATAAAGATTAATCAATGAAAAAAATATTCATTATATTTACATTTTATATTTTAGATTAGAAGAACAGGGAAAAACGGACGGCAAAATATTTTGAGCTGATACAATAAGTCGTAGACCGTTTGAGTTTATATCTGACATCGGTAAATATATAGTGTACTATCAAGTACAACTTTACAATCAAGTTTGGTAAATTTGTTTCCTAATACAAAATGTTAACACAAATTAGAAAATCTTTTGGGAAATATTTATAATATTTGTTTTAAGTTTGAGATATTATTCAAAATATTTTGAGCTGACTGACTATCTTGCCTTGTATGAACTCAATAAAACTTTGGAGGATTTAGATACTTTATTTGAAACATCGAGGCACTCTATGGTGCTTATTTTAAGGTGAGTATGACTGAAGGGTCAGTTGATATAATGGATGTTATTGATTTTTAAAGTGGACGATATTAGCCTTTACATATAAAATTATATAGTCTCTTTAACTGTTGATTTGCTGTATTTGTTTATTCTATTTTCTACATGAAATTTTTTTTTAATCTTTCCAAAAAGAGTTATTTATATTTCATTGTATTGACATGGTTTGGAGACATATGGCAGAACATCGATGCTCCCAACTGTATTTTAC
The DNA here is from genome assembly GCA_030545055.2 of Neoaliturus tenellus. Classification (NCBI taxonomy): domain Eukaryota; kingdom Metazoa; phylum Arthropoda; class Insecta; order Hemiptera; family Cicadellidae; genus Neoaliturus; species Neoaliturus tenellus. The sequence goes on from CM061532.1 coordinate 171,679,883, forward strand.
GAATAAAATATATGAAAAGCAATGCATCAAATTTGACGATGCGTTATAACAGTTTGGATTTAATATCTATCATATTAAATTTTTTTAGTTGTATTTTTCTGCATAAAATTAATGATACTCTATTATTTCCATTGTACAGTATTGCGACAAAAGCGAGGGACGGTAAATTTAATTTCATGAACCCTATCATGCAAATCATAATCAATGTTCCTTTATTAATTGTGTTACAAACTTTAGGGTCTATCCTTTGTTGCTATCTACCTTAACGTCCGAGGTTGAATAATGCAAGGTTAACCGACTTTGCATGTTAAATAAGTTCTCTTACCCAAACCATCCTATATAGTTTATAATAATATTCAATTTATCACGTTAACTGATATTGTATGAGAAAAAAGCAAAATATTGTATTCCAAAAATATTAAACAATTCGATAGTCGTGGGTCAGAGTCTTATGAAACTAATAATCACTTGAAAATTAAAAATGGCGGAAAGAGTTGACACGATACCTGTGTCAAACTATGGGGAAAGCGTAGTGAAGTTCTGCGAGGCGATGCGATGGCGAGGGCCCTCGTGATGAACCAGCGACCTGGACCTCGTCTTCTTTCTTGAGGAGGAATTTCACACGGAAATTTTGATTTGAGTTTTTAATAATAAAATTAGCGGCGGACCGACTCGGCGCGGCGGCACAACGAGGAAAACGAGATGCACGGAATAATGTCCATCTTCAGTCATGGTCTGGAGTCTACTCGTCCGTTCTGGGAAAGATTCACTTGCGTTCAAAGGGCAAGCTGCCGCTGATTGGTTGAAAACGGTAAAAAGAAAATCATCTGAGCTGAGTTGCGCGCGCCATCTGTCATGTTTGTATGCAAATTGTATTGAGGTTTTGGAGATCAGCTGATTGTGTTGTTACATATTGCTTTTTAAAAAATAAACGTATCTTCTTACAGTAACTAAAATTAGTTCTGAGTGTTCTTTCCAGTTCTTTTTGAGGAAAACACATGGAACAAAATACGCACTTGTATTTTCTTCATAAACAAAATTATCTTGAAAAATAAAAACTAAATAAATTGAGGTTTTTTCTTCTCTCTTAACTAAAATACTCAACATACCCCCGCCCGTGAACCTAACTGGGGTTCACAGAGAAAATAAAAAACAAAACATAATAAAATCTTTTCCCTCTTCTAATCTTCAAGTGGAAGTGGAGAGACCTTTGTGATAGGTCTGGAGAGAGCTCCTTTTGAGGTCTGCAAGTGTACTACTCGGACAAGACCATCAGGACCTGGCGAAGTTGAAGTGACACGACCCATGCGCCAAGAGAGAGGGGGCAAGTTTGGCTCATGAATTAGAACAATATCGCCACTTTTGACATTACGCTGAGGATGTCTCCATTTTCCACGCTGCTGTAAGGTGTGGAGATATTCTTGGTGCCACCGTTTCCAAAAACTCTGCGTCATCGCTTGTACTAACTGCCATCTTGAGAGACGGTTTGATGGTGATCTCCCCCAATCGGGTTCTGGAAGAGAAAGAAGCGGTCCTCCGACAAGAAAGTGACCTGGGGTCAAACAATCAACTTCACTTGGATCAGAAGAGAGGGGGGTGATGGGTCTCGAATTAAGGATCGCCTCTACTCGAGTTGAAAGCGTTATGAATTCTTCGAGGGTGAGAATCTGTTGACCGATTACTCGGCGTAGATGGTGCTTGATACTGCGAACGGTTCTTTCCCAAAGGCCCCCCTGATGGGGCGCCGCTGGCGGTAAAAAATGAAATACGATGTGATTTTCCGAGGAAAATTTGTCCAGGGCTTCCCTTGTTTCTTTTTGAGAAAGAAAATTGTTAATAATTTTCTTGATTTCATTTGAAGCACCAACAAAATTTGTTCCACAGTCCGAGTAGATATTACTGCACAATCCTCGTCGAGATACAAATCTAGTTAAGGCTGCGATGTAAGCCTCGGTGCTGAGATCTGTTACAACCTCCAAGTGTACCGCCTTGACTGAGAAACAAATAAAGGCACAAACGTAAACTTTGATAGGGTTTATCTTCCTTAATGAATGAGGTTTGACAGAAAACGGGCCCAGAAAGTCAGCTCCGCAGTTGTTGAATACCCTTGAGGGAACAACTCTATGAGGGGGTAAGTTACCCATCTTCTGTGTTATGGATTTGGGATTACACCTGAAACAGCGGGTGCACTTAAATACTCTACTCCGAATCGCACTTCGGGCGGATAAAATCCAATATCGCTGGGATAGAACTGCTTGCAGCAGTTGTGGCCCGGCATGCAAATATTTGAGGTGGTAAAAGTCTATAAGAAGATTGGTGACAGTATGCGATTTTGGCAATAAAATTGGATGCTTGGCAGCATAAGTTGCGGATGAGTGCTGAATACGGCCTCCAACTCTAAGTAAACCTTCTTTATCTATAAAAGGCGAGAGCGAGGCGAGTCGAGTTGAGCAGGGTTTTCCAGATTTCAAGAGAGAGATGTCTTCATGAAAGTGAGACTGTTGAATGATCTTGCAGATTTTTACGGTAGCTTGATCTAGTTCATGGAGCTTTAAAAATCCTGTTTCTTTTTCCTTGTTGGAAGAGTTGGATTTGAAGCGTAACACGTAAGCGAGGACTCGTTGGAGTGTAGACCACGATGAAAATTGCTTGAGAAAATCTGGTTCCTGAGTTACAACCATTATTTGGAGGGGTTCAACTTTTATCTTCTTCCTTCAAGGGGAAAAATCGAGGAGTAGGCCACATATCTTCTGACGACTGGAGCCAAGGTGGACCTTGCCACCAAAGACGATGATCTTTAATTGCTGCTGGTAGAAGTCCCCTACTGGCACAATCGGCTGAGTTATCCTGAGTTGCTATGTGTGACCATGAGGGAGCGGGCATCCAATCTTGTATTTGTGCAACTCGGTTGGCGACGTAAACCTTGAGGCGATAGGGTGGTGTGTGGATCCAGGATAGGACGACTGAAGAATCGCACCATGCTGTTACAGATCTCAACTGACAATGTCTTGAAATTACATCTATACAGTAGTGGAGAAGCTTTGCTAGTAAGTACGCACCACAAAGCTCGAGGCGAGGTATGGAGATCTTCTTAAGTGGAGCTACCTTGGATTTTGCTATGAGCAAATGAACCTTTATTTGACCATCAGGCTGGACACATCGAACATATATTACTGCACTGTAACCTGCTTCTGAGCCGTCAGAAAATCCATGTAACTGGGCATCGGCTAAATCTGAGCGAAGAGAAAGATAGCGAGGTATTCGGATTTTGTCCAATTCTGGCAGTTGAAGGAGAAACCGCTAACATTTATCTGCAATGTTGGGAGGCACCACATCATCCCATTGAAGTCCCAATGTCCATAGTAGTTGAAGAAGAGATTTAGCCCAAAAAGTGATGGGAGCTAACCAACCACACGGATCAAAAATCTGAGCAACGGTGGACAAAATATTCCTCTTGCTGGGTTGCTTCATAGAAACATCATAATGGAATGTAAAACTATCACTTTCAGAGGTCCATTTTATTCCTAAAAAACTATACAATGAGCTATTACTCTGAAAATATAAGGGCTTCTCCTTAAATTCATCTGGTAAAGAGCTGACGAGCTGAGGGCAGTTGGTTTTCCATTTCCTTAGATGGAAGCCTCCTTCTAACAATAGCTGAACTGTCTCATTTTGCAATGCTATTGCTTCTTCAATTGAATTGGCACCCAGAAATAAATCATCTACATAGATTTGTTTATCCAGGGCTTTGGCTGCTAAGGGATACTTTTCCCCTTCATCTTTTACGAGTTGTTTCAGTGTTCGGATAGCCAGATAGGGCGAGCAGCTGAATCCAAACACAACTGTAGTGAGTCTAAAAACGGACAATGGTTTAGTTGTATTTTCTCGCCAAAAAAGCAACTGATAATTTCGATCGTCTGGATGCACCTGGATTTGTCTGAACATTTTCTTTATGTCACACGAGAAAACAATCGAGTAGCACCTAAAATCCAAAATTATGTCACATATTTCATTATGTAACTTAGGCCCTGAGTGAAGAATCTGATTCAGAGACACTCCGGTAGACGATCGAGCGCTAGCATCAAACACAACCCTAGTCTTTGTGGACGATGATTCTTCTTTTATGACCGCATGATGTGGGAGAAAGAAATGTTCACCGTTTTGCAGTAAGGGCAGATCAACCTTTTCCATGTGGCCTGATTTTAAATAATCGTTCATACATTCTACATATGATTCCTTAAGAGCCGAATTCAAATTCAGTCGCCTTTCAAGAGAAAAAAATCTTCTCTTTGCCATTTCTGCAGAAGCTCCTAGTGGTGGGTGTGGCTGTTTCACCGGTAGACGGACGATGTATCGACCATCGCAATCCCTGGAGTGGTTATTCTGAAAGTGAGTTTCACAAAATTCTTCTTCCGGAGTCGGAATAGACTTGAGTGGGGGTTCTTCGACAGTCCAAAATTTTTGAAGAGACCGATGAAGGTCTACATCTGTAACGGTGAGAAGTGTAGTGAGGCCATTAAATGGCTCTGAGTCTGTTTCTAACGCGGTTGGGGCTGACCCAATGACAATGTAGCCAAAAACTGATTTCATCGCAGCTGGCAAACTTTCATGAATGATAAGGCGTTCCCCCGTCATGATTTTTGCATACAAATCAGCACCTATCAACATATCGATTGCACTCGGAATATGGAATGTAGGATCCGCTAAGACGAGATTCTTAAATTTCTCTTTAATGTCTGGAGAAACATAAGAGTGAGGCAACTTGGAGGTGATCTTATCTAAAATTATGACAGGATGATCTCGAGCAACAGAAATTCCGCTTAGAGACAGGATATTTAGCCTAGAGAGTCCTTTGGTCCTAATCTGACAAGAGGATAGACCATCAACATTCTCATACTGGTTGTGAGTCCTTTCAACCGAAAGTAAGCGAGCAACAGATTCAGAGATACAAGTGACCATGGAGGCAGAGTCAACAACGGCTCTGACAATAAGTTTGTTGCCACTGGACGAGGTGAGCTGCACTAGAGTAGTACCCAAAAGTATTGTACTATTAGGCGCATTCGAGTTCTGAGAAAATGCTACAACAACATTTTTTGAATCTTCAGTTACTTGAGAATGGTGTGATTCACCCCCATGAGATTGTTCACCATTAGGCCTAAATTGATTTATAGGGGACGGATTACTCCTGCGGCAACTAGAATTTGAAGTTTCACGTTGTAAGTTTTTCTGCTGCGAAGGACCAGAAGAAGCTGTGGAGGTTTTCTCCAAATGAAGCCATGTGTGGTGTTTCTTACTGCATTTCGAGCAAACATTCCTAGATTTACAATCTTTGATTGAGTGTCCATTACCCAAACAGTTAAAACAAAAGCGATGTCCTTTCACAAAATCAAATTTATCTTGGGAAGATAATCTCTGAAAATCATTGCAACGATAAATATTGTGGTCAGGCTTACTACAAAATATACAAGAGACTGCCTGCTTAGAGGTCGACAGTAACACAGTTTTAGGCGATCGACTAAAATTCTTTGAAGAGTGAGGAGTGCTCTTATTTGCAGAGTTTTGAGGGGAGTTTCCTATGACAGACTTCTGTGAGAGGTTGGCAGCTTCCATTTGAGAACATTCGCTTTCCAAAAAACTAAGTATTTCTTGCACTTCAGGCATTTTTTGTGCATCATCCCTATTCTCTTCAAATTTTTTGCGGAGGTTTTCATCCAGCTTGCGAAGTAACAAGGTGGACATAATCAAGTTATTTTTCTTAACATCATGTTTGAGGGCCAACAAAGCCTGCATATTTTCTTGACAATGAGCGATAAAATTCCTAAGATTCTTGGCCGTGGGGTTAGGTATTGCCTGCATGTCAATCAGATTATTTAGGTGGAACGTTATGATTTTCCTGTGATTTTGAAATCTTTGCTGCAATGTATTCCATGCAATGCCATAATTTGAAGTTGTGATTGGTAGATTCTTTATCAAATTCAAAGGCTCACCCTGCAATGATGACAAAAGATATTGAAATTTTTCGATGTCCGACAATTTGGAGTTATGGTGCACGGACGATTCAAAGAGACTGAAAAAGGAGAGCCATTGCTCTGGGGATCCATTGAATGTTTTCAAAGTCAGACGAGGCAGCTTTAGAGAGTTTCCAGAAGAAGAAGCAGAATTGTCAGTTTCCTGGACAAAGGAGGAGTCATGGCCTGAGACCCTATTTGCAAGATGGGGTCGAGCAGCCGTATTTATGCTAAACTTAAGCTCAGAGATTTCATCTTCTATCTCTAGCACTCTCGACTCATTGTAATCAGGAATGCTATCTTGAATTAGCAACTTATTGAGAGATTTTTCAAAGTCAGAGACCTTAGTTCGACTTTCTTCCACATACTGGAACAAATCCTCGAGTTGTGAGGGGGTTAAGTCACCGGAGTCAACTAAAATGGTGACATGGTCCTTAATCTTCTTCAATCTATTTATACATAAACTTCCTTGTCGATCAAAAGTGGAGAACTTCATTTTTCTGAATTAAATTCACTAACAGTACAAAATTACAATAAGCAACGCTTAATTTTGTGAGCATGAGCTAAGCCAACTAACTTTCCCACTTAAAACCGTTTTGAACGGATTAAAAAAAAAAACAGCTTGCATTCTTCTAAAGTTCAACATGTGAGATCAGAGTAAAAATAAATTAAAATTATGCTCAAGTGTGAAAAATACCACACCTTGAAATATAAGGTAGGCCTAATCCATAAAAAAGTGACTTAAGAGTAAGCCATGTTATAACCCAGGCCAAGTAAAAATAAAAAATAGGCTACCTGTACTGCTATCTTGATGTCTTCTTTTGTTTAAAAATATGACACCTAAGTTTGCCTTAAAACCATTAAACAAAGTCAAGTGGGCCTATATAATTACAACCCACGCAGGTAAGTTGTGAGCTCCATCAAAATTAACTTGATCAAATTGAATCATGAATACACATTGAAGGCCTAGTTTGTAAACAAAGTCCTTATGGTGTAGGCCATCTTGAAATAAAAATGAATTTATTTTAAATCAGAGGTAATTTAATTTGAGGTGTTGACTATCTTCAATAAAATTTTCAAGCAAAATATGTCTGTAGGCCTAACTTCAAAATATGTAAAACTTATGACTCTTGGATTTGAAATAGGCCTAAGTTATTCAGCTCTCAAAATAAGACAAAAGTTTTTTTTTTCACACCAAGTGGTAATAGTCCTAAGCTTCTTGAATGAAATAACAAGCTATAAATGTCTTCAATTAAACAATAAATGATAATCTCAACTTGAGTTACTCACCAAAGATAAACAGTTTGTGTAACTATCTGCTAAGTCCCATGATCTTTGAAATGTTAATTGAATTTAATATTAAGTGCAGTTCTACAAAATAAATTCAATACAATATGATGAGTTCTTCTTAAAATAAATTGATTTCAATTAAAATAAACTTCACTAAAAAGTAAGTCACTCGGTCAAAAGGTTATGTTTACATTTTTCATAAACATAAAGTTCAATCTGACAGCTGATGTTTGAGGAACATGACAGATGGACGCTTGCGCGATCGGACGGCAAAAACTGAAACTATTTCGTGGTTGGGGGGGGAGCTTGTTTGCCGTTCTGCAAGTCTCTAACAATGTGCGTGATGGATCCTGTAAAATGGCGGTTTCTGCTTCAACAAGAAATTAAAATAGTCACTTGTAAAATGTTTTACAACTTGCGAGTAAATTACAAAAAGTTATTTCACAAATGTTCTTTTGAAAATTCATTTTCAATAAAATAAAAGTTTCAATTTTATTTTCGTGGTATAAGTTACTTTTGCTGTGAGAGAAATTGAGTCTATTCAAAGGCCATGAATGGACTGTTATTAAAATAGCGTGAATTCAAAAGGCATCCGGCTCGAAGGACCAACTTTTATGTATGAGAAAAAAGCAAAATATTGTATTCCAAAAATATTAAACAATTCGATAGTCGTGGGTCAGAGTCTTATGAAACTAATAATCACTTGAAAATTAAAAATGGCGGAAAGAGTTGACACGATACCTGTGTCAAACTATGGGGAAAGCGTAGTGAAGTTCTGCGAGGCGATGCGATGGCGAGGGCCCTCGTGATGAACCAGCGACCTGGACCTCGTCTTCTTTCTTGAGGAGGAATTTCACACGGAAATTTTGATTTGAGTTTTTAATAATAAAATTAGCGGCGGACCGACTCGGCGCGGCGGCACAACGAGGAAAACGAGATGCACGGAATAATGTCCATCTTCAGTCATGGTCTGGAGTCTACTCGTCCGTTCTGGGAAAGATTCACTTGCTTCAAAGGGCAAGCTGCCGCTGATTGGTTGAAAACGGTAAAAAGAAAATCATCTGAGCTGAGTTGCGCGCGCCATCTGTCATGTTTGTATGCAAATTGTATTGAGGTTTTGGAGATCAGCTGATTGTGTTGTTACATATTGCTTTTTAAAAAATAAACGTATCTTCTTACAGTAACTAAAATTAGTTCTGAGTGTTCTTTCCAGTTCTTTTTGAGGAAAACACATGGAACAAAATACGCACTTGTATTTTCTTCATAAACAAAATTATCTTGAAAAATAAAAACTAAATAAATTGAGGTTTTTTTTCTCTCTTAACTAAAATACTCAACAGATATTGTTTACTGATACACCAATAGCAATTTAATTTTCAAATTACTTCAATATTTTCAATTATAGAATATTTTCTTATTATAGAAAGACAATTTTTAGACCATCTTGAGTAAAATTTCCTCTGTATCAATTATTGTGTCTTTTTGAAATTTAAAATGTTTAATTGATTTCACTCAAAAGCCATGCAAAGTGATTTCTGAAATACCTTTTAGAGGTGTTTCGTACATATCAAGGATTATCAATATATTATTAAATGGATTGTCTATAGTACAATTTTATGCATTAGTTAAATTTGTAGGGTTATATTGTGAATTTTTACTTATTACAGCACAGTTATAAATCGAAAAAATCTCAATCTTATGAGCTTGCAGTAAAAAATATACGCAAAATATATAAAATTATATTAAATAATGCTTTATAGTAGTTTTCATCACTAGGAGCAAAAGTAGGTCTTTTTGGTGCACAATTTTTGCTCCGAGTGATGAACAATGTTTTTTATCATAATGCAAAATTAGACTTTTGATCGTTAAAAATATTAACTATTAAGTTGCATTTTCTAGGTTATATTTACAAAGTAAGTAATATGCAGTGTTTACATTTCTGTTATTTACAAACAATGCTCTTTATAACGTTTAAATTTGAAAATTCTGCTCCTCAACAGTAATAATATACTAATCAATAATAATATACTTAGCAAACAGCTGACTTTTCAGTCCTAGGACCTAAAAAATTCTCCAGATGATTTTTCAGTCCTAGGACAAAAAAATCGGTTTTGCTACTATTGAGAGAACAAAAACAGGATGATTTCGTGCAGAATGATAAAAAAAAGATTATGAGTTTGAGCTCAGAAAATTTTGCAATATCAATCAATATTTATTGCAGTGAATGTCGATCTAATACCCAAATTGGGAAACGTGGAGTGTTCATCTTAAATGCCAGATGAAGTGTTTCTAAGCCAAGAAACATCATAAGGATTAGAAGCCAAAAACAACCCATTAATTGAAACGAGCATCGAGAATAAGCAGTGAGATTGTAGCCCCTAGAACAATGGATTGGTTCTTGCGCTTAAAACAGATACGAAAAAATCTTATAATGGAATTTTAACAACTATGCTCTTTGTTAATGAAACGTTATTTCAATAAGGAACAATTTATCGACAATGATTTTTATAATAAAATAAAATAATTTATCTAAGTGTAACAAAGATGTTTTCTACCACATATATTACAACTTTAGAGATAACAAAACGTCATAATAACTCTTTAAGTTGTACAAAATACAAATTGAATTAATTACAAACCACGCAGTGATTCAGTTCTGTCAATAATCACATCTCAAATAAGTAGTTCAGTAGTCTATTAAAATGATACTAAACTTGTAAATTAAAATTATTGTACTAAAACTTGTATTTTAATTTAAATTCTAGATGGATGGATAGATTATTATTAAGCCTTAAAGTGAATTTTTAAATTTTGCAGTTACCACATGAAAGCTATGCTTCACATTTTATTTTTCAAATTTATTTTACGAATCATTCAAACAAATGTCGGCTTTTTCTATGGATGTTTTCACCCTGATTTCACTTACAAAAGTGTGTTTGTTGAATGTTTTTAATAACCACCAGTTATCATTAATGATAAGCAGTAAATGTAATTACAAATTTCATGTTATCGGTGATTATGAAAATTTATGAAAATGTAAATGTACAAATATAATTGTCAATTCTAGTTAAACATTCGTAAAAGTGGGAATGTGAGTTTCATAATATTAATTTTCATTATTTGAAATTATGTCATTTTTCTCTCTATATGAAGAAGACAACTAAAACATAAATATATATTAGGGACTATTATTATATAGAAGAAGTGTTTATTTTGTAATTCGGAATATACTGAGATATATAAACAACATCTATACCAAAATATCTAAGAAATCAAATCAAATAAAACATGTCTTGACTGTGGCAAAAAGGATAATTAATTACAAACGTATAATCATATCCACATCGTGATTATAAAAATAATAAGGGCCTTTACGATTTGTTTTGTATTTTGTATTTTTGAACTAAACCAGATTTCAAGAACACAAAAATAAATTTCAAAACATGTAACAGATATCAGATTCTACTAAAAGAAAATACAAATTTACACAAAACTTTTGATCAGTTACCGATAAAAATTTATCAATCTAAACTATTACGGCCGTTGCACGTAAAAAATACTAAACAGAGGAGTTAAATAGAAACCCAAGACCCAAATATTAAATTAACTTGGGAGGAGTAAACAACAGAGACTCACGGGCGATGATGAATGGTGTGTTAATGATGAGCGCCGTTATCTTTGTTTCGTGTATGGAACGTGTTAAGCACAGCACTTTGGTGGTTTATTAATTATGTATGAAAAATTATGAGATCATGAATTTTAAATATAACCAATATGGACGTATAGCTAATGAATGAGTTTTGAACAAGCTTTTTTTGTTCGGCCTAAAAATATTCTTAGTTTGCATGCTTCAAACTATACATATCATAAAATTACATAAAAACAAAAATAGATAGTCTTTTTTTGTTAAGGTTGTTAAAAATGAGATATAATTTGTGTTCGGTAAAAGTTTTTAATGAATGTTCTTTACAGTTCTCTACTTATCTTAAGTTTATTAGATACATACGATACCAAGCTATTTTCACAATAGCCGTTAAAATTGCATCTCTTCGCCAGAGCCTACAGTAAAGATTTCGCTCCAGTTCAAGGTTCACGACTGAGGCGCAAACGATGTCGTAAAATGACCGAGTCAAGAAAAAAAAACTTCAGTACCATTTTATGGACGTTTTCCAATAAAATGTACAATAGAAAAATATTGTATAACTTTTAAAACTTACGCACAGGTAGACAATCCATCTTGTTAAATTTGTTTGTTGTGCAGCGATGCCTCAGCTGTACCCTCGATACCAGCAGACTCGTCATCTCAATAGGGAGGCAAAAAATCGTTTTGACTATTAGGGACTTAAGGGCCTTGACGGATATGCATGGAGATAACTTGTCAAATTGAACAAAACCAAATGTTTCTATAGGTACAATTCATACAAGATCTGTAAAATGGAAGTCATAGTAAATCTTAATTGCGGGTGATGCCATGACGGATAACAAGCTAGTAAAGAGTATATTGGTAAACAGTTTGGCTACCAGTTAGGAACATATTAAGTTACAGTTAACAAGTTTTTCGACAATACAATATTTTGTATCTGTAGCAACCCATAGTCAAATAATCACTTTCTTCTGAATTCTGGTGTAGTCCTTTTTAGTTTTTTATTATTATTTTTTTAGGGAGAGGCAGGAAAAATGCATTACGCACAAAGGGGGCAGCCTGTATTGTAGGACTCCCCTACAAAGGGGTATACCCACCAAAAACCTCCTCTACTCTTTAGGAATCTAGCCTGGAATTGTTGTCACATTTTATTGGGCTAGGCCTAAATTAGCTTAAGCCCATTGGGCTCACTCCTTGACCAGCCGTACGGTCAAGGGATCTGAAGCGCATAACGATCCAGAGCAGTATTTTTTCTAAGGAAGATGCCCCGGACGCACTGTGAAAAACAATCCCATTAGCCTTCATCCTCCAAGCCCTAGTCATCTTTTGGTAGACCAAATCCACCGAAAATGCATTATGTGGCCTCAAGGCGGGGCCCTTCCCAACTGGGGCAGCGGGGTATGCTTCGCTTCGTCGGGAGCACCCGGGCAATGTAGTCCGGTGAACCGGTCTTGCCCATCCGGTTCAGGTACGACCGAAAATGGCCGTAACCTGTCAGAAATTATGTCAGATAGTAGTCCACCTCCCCATGCGTAGAACCATAAACTATGTTTATATTTCTATGTCCCCATGCCGCCGTTCCACCCATGGTTTGACCTGCTTGATAAGTCGCTCAGTCCATCGCCCTCGGGTATCGTGCTCCCAGCAGTTTTGCCACTGCTGGAAGGTTCGGGAGTGCGTTTCTGTTCTTGCCATGTCCTTGCCGATCTCGCCTTGTCTCTGATAAATCACCTTCCTCTCTTCTGCCAAGAGCTTGACTCCGGCGACCATCAGGTCGGTAGGCTCGGACACTGTGTGGTAGGCGGAACACACCCGGAGTGCCGCTTGACGCAGAACCCGGTTGCAACCTGTAGAACTCTTTACCTAGAGCGTCTTCCCACACCTCTGCTCCATAAAGAAGCACGGACTGGACCGCGGACATCAACAGACGTCTTCTGCTAGATTGGGGACCCCCAACATCAGGATACTTAGGTAAGTGACTACCTCAGCGGCCTTGTCCACCGCACGAAAGATCTGATCCCACCAGCTGAACTTGGTGTCCACCAAAACCCCGATGTACTTGGCAGCACGGGTTGATTGGATAACTGACCTTCCCACACGGAACGGGACGACGGTGTTGATTGTCCTCTTCGTGAGGATAACGATCTCCGTTTACTGAGAGCAATCGAGAGACCGTGATCGGACATCCAGGTGTTGACCACACGCATGACTTGGTTCAACTTATGTTCTTTAGACTTCGGTGATAACGTCGATCGCTGACCGTCCCTTTCTGAAGCCTTACTGACGGGGGCATAAGTCCCCGGCAGCTTCCAAGGCAGAAGATAGGCGGGAATGGATCTGCTTCTCGAACAGCCTCCCAGCCGTGTCCAACATACAAAGAGGACTATGGGACGACGGGAGCTCAGGATCACCTTTGCCCTTGCTGATCAGTACAAGGCTGGCGGTTTTCCAGGGAGCAGGAAACACCTCTTTTACCAAACAGGCGTTGTACATTCTGAACAACTAGTCATAGATAGTTAATTGCAAAGACTTTCTTTAAAGCCTCTCTGGGAATCCCGTCCGGGCCAGGAGCCTTTTTAGCCCTTCAGGCAGAGAACGGATGTTTCCAGCTCCTCGATTGTGAAGAGTGGAACGTTCTCTACCGGTCCGAAGCCAACCGGTGGTCGCTAAGGATGTTCAGGAAACAATTCAGTGACGATCCTCCTAACGTTGGTGCCCTCCACTATGTAAGGTGGAGAGCTGGCACCGAGTTTCACTGTTACAAGTTTGTAACCCAGTCCCCACGGGTCGGAGTCAACTTCGTCACGAAGTCTCCTCCAGGGGTCCTCTAAATGTTTTGGTCGCTAGTCGACACGGCGTTCCTAGTGATTAGCGGCCAAAACATCTCGGCCAAATTAATTCCGTGATCAAGCGGCGTGTTGCAATTTTCGCCACGTAATGTCGGATTCGGTAGTGTGTGATACATATCCATGAACGTTTTAGGTACTGTGTGTTTTATGTGTCTTTGTGACGGTTGAATATACACCACTGCTGAGATAAAAATTAGGTGAGTGTTTTCCATATGTCAACAAAATCGAACGTAAATTAACATTGTTAGGGTTGAAACTTAAAATTAGTATTTTTTGTTTAGGTTTTTTTAAATCCAAATTTAATAGGAATTATTTATCTACGACAGACAGGATGGTAAATTGGTGTTCTAAAACTGGAAACGACATAATAATAACGAAACGACACGGACGGTGACAGTTGGCAGCTTCTGGCTGACCCGACCCCAAGTTGTAACGTCAATTGGTGGCTTATACAACTGTGGTTTGGAATAAGAGTACTCCACCATGCATTAAAAAAACAATTCAGACTATATTTGCATGAAGGTTTGCAGTGGCGAAATGGGATTTTAGAGTTTTTCTCAAAAGAGAAATGGTAAAAATGTAAAAAGAAATAGACCTATTATACGGGTGAAAAACTTACATTTAATTTTTAATAGATTTAATAAAAAAATCTTAATATCACCGCCACTTTTCCAATGCGCTGATCAACTTACAATTTAAATACGGACTCCCAATTTTTATATAATTTTGGGTTCTACACATAATTTTAGGACTTTTCATTCTTTAAAATTTTTCTATAAACCTAACAACCTAGACCCTTTTTAGGGAGCTATTCCAAAAAGTTCATTTTAGTTCCATAACAATATTATTGAGTAAACATCGTTTCTTGTATGTATGAAACACTTTAGTAAAGTAAAAAAAAATGCTTGATTATATATTTCTTTTTATTTCAAAAGAAACGAAATTTAAAAAATTAAATGCAGCTATAAATGAGTTTTCGTATACAGTGCAGTTTATATAAAAAAAAATCACTGTGAAGTGTGTATTGATCTATATTGTGTTGTTTAATAGATAAAATTTTTCGAAAAGCACTGTTTTTCCTTTTTCTTCCTTCAATTTATAAAAATAAAAATACTCAGGAATAAAATGACGTTATAAAATATCTTTAAATTACTTTTTGAGAACCTTTGCTCATAAAAATTGAGAACCAAGAAACCAACGAAGACTTATTTTCCTAAGCAAATTATCATCTTAAAGTTTATTTAGTTTATTCATTGAAATGAATTCAATATAAGAAGAAAATGAATTAAATATTAAGAAGAATTGAAAGAAGCCACCTCAAAAAAATATGTTTAACCTTATCTACCCTTAAAAAACTTTTGTTTACCATACATATATGAATTTGAGGTTGTTGGATCCCCAAATATTAAGTGGTATTCATATCAATATTATTTGATTATTTAGGTGTCAACACTCTGTTTCCTCTAAAACAGGTCTCCGCAATTTATATTTAAAACCACAACATCAGATAGTGTTGGATGTATGGAAAATTATAAGAAAAGGCAAAATTAATTTACTACTACTATGGACGGCCCCGGGGCCAGTTTTTGACCTTCGACCCCAGGGATTCCCCACCCCTTCCCCCGCCCATCCCACGCGCAGCGCTATCTCTCTCCCAACCCTCTTATCACACCTTAACAGTTCTGCGCCTTTGACACTACCGGATGTTTTTCCTGAATGGAATTTTTCAGGATTTTAGATTATTTTATCAGTTTGTTTTATTGTATGTTTCCCTTTAGTTGTTCCATATCCCAAAACACTATTGTTTAGTTTTTTTATTTTCTTTTACAATGCCCGAAATGAAGAGAGAATCTGGTTCTATATATATTATTATAAAAAAGTCATTTGGTTTTTTCCACTCTGTTGTTCATGTTGTGAAATGAAACCGATTATTATTATCGTTTCATTGCATAGCCGCAGCGAAAACCCCGGTTCGATATTTTATTTCATATTAAAGTTTTTCGATTTTTTCTATTCGGTTGTTCACTTCACAATCACTATTGATTGATTGTTTTGGGTTGTAATGTAAAACCGTAGGAAACATACTATTAGACACCTAGATTATCAAGAGCTGTTCGGTTTTTTTTTCTATTTGGTTGTTTTAAAGCAGATGTTCATATCGAAAACACTATACATTGCTATGGGGGGATACGATTCGATATATCGATTGCATCGAAATTCATTTGGTTGTTTTCATTCGGTTGTTTTCATTTGGTTGTTTTCATTTGGTTGTTCTTATTGAAAATACTATACATTACTATGGAGGAATCCGATTCGATATATCGAAATTAATTCGGTTGTTTTCATTCGATTGTTTTCATTCGGCTGTTTATATTGCAAATACTATATATTACAAATAAGGAATCCGATTCGATATATCGATCGTATCGAAATCAATTCGGTTGTTTCCATTCGATTGTTTTCATTCGGTTGTTTACATTGAAAGCCCCTTTACATTACTATGGGAGAATCCGATTCAATATATCGATCGTATCGAAATTCATTCGATTGTTTTCATTCGGTTGTTTTCGTTTCGACCCGATAGTTTTTATAAAAGGGGAGGAGCGACCCGGCCGGTCCTCATTTGTGTTCCGGCTCTCTTAGTGTTCACATCTACCTCTCCCGTTCAGTGATGTCTGCTACACCACCACCACTTTCCCCTCCGTCTTTTGACGTTGGGGACAAACAGCCCTTTTCAGGGCTGAACCTCTCCTCCCAAGAGGTGGCAGCTCTTGTGGATGGAGTTTCTTCATCCGAGGGCGAAGTCTATCGACCACCGCTCCAAATGGATATTGTTCCTTTCCCTTCTACCCCTCTACCTATGCCCGGACCATCCTATTCCTGTGCCATGCCTCAGTTGGGCAGACCTACTCCTGTCCCCGTACCCGACGTTGATGTTGTCGGGGAAGTCCTTCAGCCTTCTTCTGTCTCTCCTGCCTCCTCCTTCCGTATTATCGATGAACGTGAACGTCAGTATCGTAATTTCGAACTGATGTCACGTGAAGTTACCGCCCTAATCGACCCTCCTGAATATTCTGTAAACCCGCATACCTGGCTCCGTGAAACCTTTGAATCCTTGCTTCGACATCTAATTAATGACGATGTTGCCCCAGGAGACCGTGTGGGCTTCACTTTTCATAGTGCTGCCCGAGTCGGCCAGCGTCCTATTGGCATCAGCCTACGAAGAATGGATCAATTCTCCATAGAAGTTTTGCTCCAAGTATTGGAACGTTGCATTTAAAGTAACGAAAAATTTCTCATCTCAGGCCCTCTCAGGGTTGTCTTCCTCCACGTTCGAATGCCTATGGGTGGAATGCGACACCGTCGCATCGACTACACATCAGACTTCCATACTTTTTGTAACAAAAACAGGGAATACTCACCGTCGACAATAACGACAACCTCTGTCTTGCTCGATCTCTCGTACTGGCCATCGCATTCTTAAAGAAGGATGAATCTCCCACTGCCGCTATGGAGTACAAGAAAATGAGAAAATCTGGTCGCTCTGCACAGCGAGGATTACAGACTGAGGCTGCGCATCGACTATGCAGGGAAGCAAATGTTGATTTGACCGCTCACGGTGGAGGAATGGAAGAGTTACGGCTCTTTCAACAGTATTTGGTTGATTATTGTATCACGGTGTTTACAGACCGAAGAGGAAGGGAAACAATGTTCGAAGGACCTGTTGGCACACCCGATCACCCCCGTAAACATATAGATTTGATTTTTGGCGATAATCACTATAATGTGATAATTTCGTTGACTGGAGCCTTCACCGCATCAACCTACTGTCGACCGTGCAAGTATGCAGATTCCAATACAGTCAGTCGCCATCGCTGTCCCACCAAATGTCCTGCCTGTATCCAACCCGGTTTGTGCGAGGACACCGCACGGCTGAAATGCGATGGATGCAATCGCTCATTTTACGGCCAGGCCTGCTTCCAACGGCATTTCCAACCTTCTTTTGGAAGCCAATCAACATGTCAGACTCTGAAAAAATGTGACAAATGCCTCCACACTTATAGTTTGGCCAGAAAGAAGCGCGATCATGTTTGTGGAGAATCACTTTGCACTATATGTGACAAGTATGTTCCCCCGAACCATCAGTGTTTTGTACAACCTTCAAAACCTTTCAGACCGACAAAACCATTTCTTTTTGTATTTTTTGATTTCGAGTGTACCCAAGAGACCCCTGTTCCAGGCAATCCTGAGGTGCTCGAGCATATACCAAATCTATGTATATCAGAACAAGCTTGCCCGACATGTGTGAATATCCCCGATTCGGATCACATCTGTGACTTTTGTGGCCAACGAAGACGCGTCTTTGAGGGAGTCAACACCGTTAAAGATTTTGTCGCCTATTTGGCCGAGCCTCGACCACAGTACAAAGATGTGATTGTTATTGCACACAACTTCAAGGCTTATGACGGCCAGTTTGTTCTGCGTCATATGATTGAGGAACTCGGATGGGCTCCCGAGTTGATAATGACAGGGTCGAAAATTCAGTCACTCAAGTATTCGCATCTTCACTTCATCGATTCCTTAAATTTTCTTCTTGAAGGCCTCTCAAAGTTGCCCAAGACATTCAAGCTGGAAAATGCAGTCAAAGGATATTTCCCACATTATTTCAACAAAATTGAAAATGCTGACTACGTCGGTCCTATTCCACAACCAGAAATGTACGGTTGCAATGATATGACAGTGGCCGACCGTGAGAAATTCTTCGAGTGGTACTCACCTTTGGCGCAGGATCCCAACCATGTATTTAATTTTAAGTCAGAGTTGTTGAAGTACTGTTCTGAAGATGTTCGTATTCTACGCCTAGCCTGTATAAAGTTCAGGGAAGGTTTCCTCACTGAAAACTGTGTAGATCCCTTTAGACAAGCCATTACGATAGCAGGTGCTTGTATGACTGCATACAGGACAAACCACCTTCCTCGTGAAACAATTTCCGTCATACCTGCCGGCGGATATCGACTTGCCGATCGACAGTCTCGTGAGGCTCTCTGCTGGCTCATGTGGGAGGCCCATTCACGAAGAATAGATATCCAGCATGCAGGAAATGGACGTGAGAAGAAGATTTGTGGCCGAAAAGTCGACGGTTACAGCGAAGTCAACGATATAAAAACTGTTTGGGAGTATCACGGTTGCTGGTATCACGGATGCCCTTTATGTTTTAAAAATCGTGACACCCCCATCAAGAATGGAACTGCCGGTGACACTATGGCTTCGAGATATGAGAAGACACTCTACAAAACTGAGCTATTGCGACGCAACGGCTATACCGTTATAGAAATGTGGGGTTGTCAGTTTGCAACACGGAAGGCAAGTAACCCCGCAATTCAACAATTTATAGATTCGCGGAAGGACATCGCCGCTCCTCCCCTCGATCCTCGTGACGCTTTCTTTGGTGGTAGGACTAACGCCACCAAACTGTACCATCGGGTGAAGGAAAATGAGAAGATTCTGCACCTCGATGTTTGCAGCCTTTACCCATATGTCTGCAAGTACGGTACGTTCCCCGTAAAACATCCAAGGATTCACGTGGAGTGAATTGTCCCCAAGACATTGGAAACATCGAGGGACTAGCTCATCTCGACATCCTGCCCCTGACAACCTGTACCACCCTGTACTCCCTGCAAGATTCAACGGCAAACTTTGTTTTGCGCTTTGCCGTACTTGTGCAGAAACCATGCACCAAGGGGACTGCGAGCACACGCCTCAACAAAGAATACTCTCTGGGACGTGGGTAACATGCGAAGTCCGAAAAGCTCTTGAACTCGGCTATCGCATAGTCAAAATTCATGAGATTTGGGAATATGAAACCACGACGTACAATCCCAACACCGACACAGGCGGACTTTTGCCTCCTACATTAACCAGTTTTTAAAACTAAAAGTGGAAGCTAGTGGGTGGCCAGACTGGTGTACTACAGAGGAACTTAAAACCCAGTTCGTCCGTGATTACCAACTGAAGGAACGGATCGAGATTGATCCAGAAAAAGTTTTCTTCAACCCTGGCAAACGGGCTATCGGGAAGACCTGCCTAAATTCTTTTTGGGGTGAATGGGGCCAACGTGACGACTTGCCCCGTACATCTGTAGTCAAAACCCGTGGCCAACTGTTAGACCTCCTCACCGATCCAGGCATCGAGGTCGATGAACTCCTTCCAGTCAGTGATGAGTTAATGTTTGTTAATTGGCACTCACTTAAGGAATCTATTGTACCTCACCCCTATACAAACGTGGTGATTGCAGCTTTTGTGACTGCACAGGCTCGCCTGAAACTGTACTCATACCTCGAGCGTCTTGGTGATCGTGTCTTATATTTTGACACAGACTCGATCATATTCACCCAGACCCCCAATGATGAGGTAATAGAGGCCGGCGAGTTCTTGGGACAGATGACAGACGAATTGGCGAAGTACGGACCCAATGCCTATATCGTCGAGTTTGTGTCTGGCGGCCCTAAAAACTATGCCTATGTCATACGTGTGGGTCCCAACGAATACAAGACTGTCTGCAAAGTCCGAGGGATTACCATGAACTACAGGAACAGGGACATTGTTTGTTTCGCTTCACTCAAGGAAATGGTCCTCAATGATGCCCCTGCTTCTGTAGTCCAAATTCCCAAGAAGATCGCAAGACCCAAAACAGGGCTAGTTGTTACACGCCCTGAGTCCAAGACGTACAGGGTAGTGTACAACAAACGTCGTCGAGTTGGCGAATTCGATACACTCCCTTTTGGGACGAAGCGGTCGAGGATGTAATCCTACTATGAGTGCTTTCTTTGCATGTGAGCATGCGACGTTCTCTTCATTTGTTTTTCAAATACAATAATGACAAGATATCTATGAATATGGCTTGCAAAAGAGCGTCTTATATAATTTTAATTCTGCATGTTATATTCCCCAATACAGCCACAAGGGGATGTTTACAGACTAGCCTCCTCAAACCCTTAAGGAGGAGGGAGCTGCGTCTGGCACATGGCAGTGCCACTGATGAGATCTGATGCCGATCGAAACGCTAGCTAATTCATTCGTTGTAATTGCAAAACAGTGGAGGACGATGTACACCCACCTCCTCGTGGTGTCCTCTGGGTAACGCTAAGAGGTGTACATAAGTTTTGCTTCTAAACTTGTAAAACAATAACATACTAAAACAAAGCCATGCATAAATAAGCTCGTCCAACAACTTTTAGTTTTTATTGGGTCGGATAACCGAAAAATCATTCAAAGTCCCGACTAGGGCTGGAATCGAAAAACTCGAAAAATCATCCAAGACACTACACTTTATGACTTTCAATGTTCAAATGCCAATATATTTCTTGTATTTTCAGTTCATGTGGACTTGGTATCCTATAGAGTTACGAGTACAAAAACCCGTGCGTACATTTTTTTTATATAAAATACTATCGTAAAATGTGATCAGGTTTTGTTAACTGCTTTTCTACTTAAAGGAATGTCGTGAGAAAAGTTACAAATCTTTAGAAAAAATCTGAAAAGAAACGACAAGGGGATGAACAACAAGTGTAAAACTTGAACGTCTAGTGTTAAAAGGATGGTCAGAAAATAGCACTCATTTTTCTGATGATCTCAATTGTTTCTGAAAATAATGAACGAACATAGTTGTTGAAAGAAACATTATAGTAAATTGTGATCAGATTTTTGAATTGTGACAAGAGTCTTGGATGATTTTTCGAGTTTTTCGATTCCAGCCCTAGTCGGGACTTTGAATGATTTTTCGGTTATCCGACCCAATAAAAACTAAAAGTTGTTGGACGAGCTTATTTATGCATGGCTTTGTTTTAGTATGTTATTGTTTTACAAGTTTAGAAGCAAAACTTATGTACACCTCTTAGCGTTACCCAGAGGACACCACGAGGAGGTGGGTGTACATCGTCCTCCACTGTTTTGCAATTACAACGAATGAATTAGCTAGCGTTTCGATCGGCATCAGATCTCATCAGTGGCACTGCCATGTGCCAGACGCAGCTCCCTCCTCCTTAAGGGTTTGAGGAGGCTAGTCTGTAAACATCCCCTTGTGGCTGTATTGGGGAATATAACATGCAGAATTAAAATTATATAAGACGCTCTTTTGCAAGCCATATTCATAGATATCTTGTCATTATTGTATTTGAAAAACAAATGAAGAGAACGTCGCCTGCTCACATGCAAAGAAAGCACTCATAGTAGGATTACATCCTCGACCGCTTCGTCCCAAAAGGGAGTGTATCGAATTCGCCAACTCGACGACGTTTGTTGTACACTACCCTGTACGTCTTGGACTCAGGGCGTGTAACAACTAGCCCTGTTTTGGGTCTTGCGATCTTCTTGGGAATTTGGACTACAGAAGCAGGGGCATCATTGAGGACCATTTCCTTGAGTGAAGCGAAACAAACAATGTCCCTGTTCCTGTAGTTCATGGTAATCCCTCGGACTTTGCAGACAGTCTTGTATTCGTTGGGACCCACACGTATGACATAGGCATAGTTTTTAGGGCCGCCAGACACAAACTCGACGATATAGGCATTGGGTCCGTACTTCGCCAATTCGTCTGTCATCTGTCCCAAGAACTCGCCGGAGGAAGGTGGTTTGTCCTGTATGCAGTCATACAAGCACCTGCTATCGTAATGGCTTGTCTAAAGGGATCTACACAGTTTTCAGCGAGGAAACCTTCCCTGAACTTTATACAGGCTAGGCGTAGAATACGAACATCTTCAGAACAGTACTTCAACAACTCTGACTTAAAATTAAATACATGGTTGGGATCCTGCGCCAAAGGTGAGTACCACTCGAAGAATTTCTCACGGTCGGCCACTGTCATATCATTGCAACCGTACATTTCTGGTTGTGGAATAGGACCGACGTAGTCAGCATTTTCACTTTTGTTGAAATAATGTGGGAAATATCCTTTGACTGCATTTTCCAGCTTGAATGTCTTGGGCAACTTTGAGAGGCCTTCAAGAAGAAAATTTAAGGAATCGATGAAGTGAAGATGCGAATACTTGAGTGACTGAATTTTCGACCCTGTCATTATCAACTCGGGAGCCCATCCGAGTTCCTCAATCATATGACGCAGAACAAACTGGCCGTCATAAGCCTTGAAGTTGTGTGCAATAACAATCACATCTTTGTACTGTGGTCGAGGCTCGGCCAAATAGGCGACAAAATCTTTAACGGTGTTGACTCCCTCAAAGACGCGTCTTCGTTGGCCACAAAAGTCACAGATGTGATCCGAATCGGGGATATTCACACATGTCGGGCAAGCTTGTTCTGATATACATAGATTTGGTATATGCTCGAGCACCTCAGGATTGCCTGGAACAGGGGTCTCTTGGGTACACTCGAAATCAAAAAATACAAAAAGAAATGGTTTTGTCGGTCTGAAAGGTTTTGCAGGTTGTACAAAACACTTATGGTTCGGGGGAACATACTTGTCACATATAGTGCAAAGTGATTCTCCACAAACATGATCGCGCTTCTTTCTGGCCAAACTATAAGTGTGGAGGCATTTGTCACATTTTTTCAGAGTCTGACATGTTGATTGGCTTCCAAAAGAAGGTTGGAAATGCCGTTGGAAGCAGGCCTGGCCGTAAAATGAGCGATTGCATCCATCGCATTTCAGCCGTGCGGTGTCCTCGCACAAACCGGGTTGGATACAGGCAGGACATTTGGTGGGACAGCGATGGCGACTGACTGTATTGGAATCTGCATACTTGCACGGTCGACAGTAGGTTGATGCGGTGAAGGCTCCAGTCAACGAAATTATCACATTATAGTGATTATCGCCAAAGTAGGGGGTTATAGCCGAAGGTAAGGAAGGGCGGGATGAGCGGGATGAGCCCCCCCCCCCCCCCCGAGACCACCCAAGTTGCGGACCCCCCCCCCCCCCCCCGAGGACCACCCACGGCGCGAACCCCCACCCCCCCCCCCCCAAATAGTAGAGGTGTTTGGTGCAGTTTTATTTATTTTTTTTATTTTTTTTTTATTTTTTTATTTTTTTTTTTTTTTATTTTTTTTTATTTATTTTTATATATTTCGTACATTCTCATCTACATAATTACTTTCCCGCCTTAACGCTACCCACGTCATCAACGCTAGTTACATAACCGTCCGCCTGTCCTTGAAACTCGCGCGCTATTTACAAAATGTCGCTCACCTCAAACACTGCAAGTAAGCGTTTCACTCAGTCTTACACAGTCACTAGTGCGGTACAGACATGAGCGCGTCCGGATTAATAGACGACTACTTGAATGCATTCATGGCCGACATCAACGCTGCGGACGACAACGCTACAGTTGAACAGATACCAGTTCCACCATCACCGAGGCCTAAGAAGAGGATAAGACCTACGCCTAAACCTAAAGTGGAAGAAACAGCAAAACCAGGATGGGTTCCAAAACCGTCAGACGACTGTCCCATCGTGTCGTGGCTTGAAAACGGACAATTTTATGCGGTGCAGAATCCATCAAACAGCGGACCAGTGCTTTTAAAAATGGAAATGTATGACGGTTCGGATATGGTGTACAGATGCGGATTATTTATAGACAAGAACAGTGAATTATACGAGAGCGTCAACCAGGTAGTGGACAAGTCAGAGAATATGTGGATTAATAAAGCTACGGGAGTACCGAAGATTAGCGGCTTGACGCAAACAGTAACACGATACAGTAAGACAGTAGAGAAACCGAAAAAGCCAGTGTTAAAACCGAAAAAGCAAGCTGCGCGTAGAAGACCCACCAAGAAAACATTGTAGGAACAACGTCTAGACACTGTGGAATGCAACCTCATCAAACACCTGCGCTCATAAAAAATCCATGATGGCCGCCACCCTTCTCGACCACCTGCACAAACAAAAGAAGCGGAACGACCCTTCTCGAATTTCATCGACCACCTGCATCCGGCCACCTGCACAAACAAAAGATTGGACACCTGCGGGACGACCCTTCTCAGATTTCATCGACCACCTGCGCAAACAAAAGAAGATTTACGATGTCTAGACACTGTGGAATGTGCCAAACACCTGCAAGACGACCCTTCTCACGTTTCATCGACCACCTGCACTGAACACCTGCGCACATAAAAAATTCCAAGATGGCGTCGTGGGCAACAAAAACCGAACGGACGAACTGTCCGAGCATCATTCTTCGCCTGGAGACCACTTCGACTAGTCGCATCATCCACATACTCTCTCATCATTACCATGTCGAGCATCAGCAACATGACTTCAGAGTCCGCACCTGGTGTAACGATGGACCTGCGAACATCATTGAACACCTGCAAATCCAGCTCTCCGGCCTACACCCGCCTGTCTGATCTGCGAGAGGAGTGCAGCTATGCGATCAGCGGGATGGAGCGTGTGACTACTCCATTCGGCGAGACAGTCGTCGTCATTCTCGAGGGACAAGTCGGCGATGATTTCTTCCTACGAGTCTACCTGCCCAGGCGTTTCAACCAAGTCCTGAGCGATCACGACATCGAGCGTTACAACAGCGGCTTCGGAGATCGCCTTCGTCTGGTGAAGCGCAGTCCACTTCCAGGCAGTAAATTCACACCGTTGGAATTTTTGTAAAGCAAGAAAAAGAAGACTCAAGATTTAATTAACCTTTATAAATTTTGATAGCTTTCGTAAGCAATAAAAATCCATGTACATTACAGCATAAACTAATGTCTTTTATTTTAAGATGAAACCCCAAACCTTTATTTTAAGAAAAAGTGTGTGTGTTATTAGTTTTAGTGTCAGTAGCAGTCATGAGCTTGAAGTGGCAACATCCATTCTCAGCCATTGTGGCTGGTCCTTCAGGTAGTGGTAAATCACATTTTGTGTCCAAGTTTATTGAACACATAGATGAAATGTGTGATGTAAAATTTACCAAAATTAACTGGCATTATGGTAGTGGTGGAGGAGGAGGTGATGTAAGTAATTCCAAAATAAACCACATTGAGGGTTTACCAGACTTGAGTGATTATGATGGTAAGGAACCGATACTGGTTATAATTGACGACATGATGCGTGAGGCAGACGATAGAGTGGTGGATCTATTCACGAAGGGTTGTCATCACCGTAACATCAGTGTGTTCTTCATTACACAAAATCTTTTTCATCAGGGTCGTGGGCAGAGGGACATCTCACTAAATGCTCACTACATTATATTTTTTAAAAATCCCAGGGACAGAGTACAAATCAGATATTTAGCCAGGCAGATATATCCAGACAGCCCAAAGTTTATAGAGGAAGCTTACGCTGACGCCACGAAACACGCGCATGGCTATCTGCTTTTGGATTTGAAACAGTCAACATCCGAGGACATGAGAGTACGCACTTGCATATTTCCCGAGGATCGTGTAAACTATGTGTACTTGCCAAAGAAAAAATAGCTAGTCAGTTGCAATCATGTCGTGCTTGAAGAAGGATGCACCGCTGCTCAGAGCGCTGATACACGCAACACCCAAGGAACGCAAGGCACTGTTAAAGGTTTGTGACAAGAGTCGCATTCGTTCAGTCTGCGAGTGCGCCTATAACGTGCTACGTGGGAACGTGCCTCTGTCGAGTAAGACTAAAAGCCAGTTGAGCAAACATAAAGTGGCTCTGAGACGCTTAGTAAGACAAGGAGAGTGTTGGGGAAAGAAACGAAATTATCTAGTGCAGAAAGGAGGTGGAGTTTTTATTCCATTACTGTTGGGCACAGTGTTACAGGCAGCAGTCAGTAGTGCATTAGGAAAGTGAAATGGATGTCCAGACAAAAGCATTTTATTTGACTTTACTTAGCGGTACGCCCCGCTCAGCAAAATATTATCCGAAAAATAACACGTCTGATTTCACCGTACAACTATTGAAGTACATTTGCTTGGACAGTAGAGATTGGGAAGTAGCGCTCGTAGAAGTACATTACCCATGTTCGTTCTCAACAGTAGGGTCCGATGCTTTGCTACAAGTAGTTGGTACAAAAAAGGAAGAACCCAAGAAGTCTGTGGGAAAAGAAGGTAAATCAGTCAACAAAGAAGGTGAATCAACCATCAAAGAACCGACCAATAAGAAACCCAAAATATTCGCACACTTCGAAAGACCGAAACCCGGATACTACAATTCAGTTGAAGAATTGGTGGAAAACATCAATGGGCTGAATTATGTAAAGAAAACTGGAACTATATTCAGTCTTGACGAAGCAAAGCGTCTTAAAGTATCGTTAGGAACTGCGTTGGGACCTGTCACAAAAGTAATTTATTCCCAATCACTCGCACTTCAGTTGGGAACAGCATCGACAGATGATATAATATCTGAACCAAGTTTACTTAAGAGTACTAGACCGGCTAATTTAAATCTTGGTTTACCAGCACTTATGCTCGTGCACTGCGATCTGGTTGAAGAACAAATTTTAAGCGATGATCGTATACCACTATTGAGGATTATCAATATATCCCACTCGATAAATGATTACGGAACGTACAAGACGGCATACATAAGTGATCCGCACTACGTGCCGGTGAGAAAGAAGACATTCGAAAGTGTGAGAATTTATGTGAAGGACATCTTAAAGCGAAATCTCTCATTCCGTCACGGAGCGTTGACCGTTAAACTACACTTCCGACCGGCCGCCGCTGCTGTAGATCAATAATGGAGCACGCAAAGAAGATGGCCATCGTCCCGCAAGAGCTTATTGAGCGTTTACAGTCTACATCATCAGCATCATCATCATCGGAGAAGACATCAAACAATTTGTCCACTACGGAAGGACTGGATGTGGAGATGCAGAAAATAATGAATAACAAGAATATAGACGATAGTGAAAAATGGAAACTGTACAATCAGGCGTTGCAACGTTTCTTACACTTTGCCTTTAATAATCGCCAGCCGATTAATATTCCAATCGTGGATGCGACATTCAGTGATGATGCCCAACACCCGACACGGGGTGCAGCGGAAGGGCCAGTCGATGAGATTGTCGAAATGTTCTCAAAGACATACAGGAGTGACGCCCGCAATCTGTTACGATTTATGAAAAAACCCGATAGTCGAATCAGTTGGGATATCAACTACTCGGTGTTTATCGATGGTCGAAAACTACCGAATGCAAATATAGTTGATATTTTGAATAACATAGTGAGAGTTCGAATGACCGAACGTATACCGCCAGGATGGATGGAAGTGATGACCGCTTTGAAAGAAATGAATGTACCTCTAGAATTTATAAATAATACCAGAGCGTTACGGGAATTGAATGACACATTCAAATCATCATTGCGGATGACCAGTTCACCGAGTGCACCATCACCGCGCAGAACACCGATGCGAGAGCGGCTACGTTCGTGGGCGGTAGTGAAACGAGGAGCTAAGGAGCGGCGCGGTGAGACATCATTACAGAGAACATTACGTGAGGTCGATGATTATCTAGCGAAAACACCGATTGAAGAAGCGGCGACCGGCGGCTATGCTACGTCAACTCCTGCAAACAGGGATGAATGCCAGTGGGAAACGGAGCCGCTGGGCTTTCTAGACAGGTGGGAACCGTATCCGGCCAAGTGAGTATGGATCGTCTCTATTACAACCCCGGCGAGCCCGGCGCGTTCGGCGGTGTCGCACCGCTAGTGCGAGCTGCACGCAAGAGAGATATTTCAAAGTCGAAAGTAATCGAATGGTTACAATCACAGGATACTTATACATTACACAAGCCTGCCCGTAAACGCTTCCCACGCAATCAGTACTCTGTTTTCGGCCCGTATGAACTGTGGCAAGCGGACTTGAATGATATGCGAGGATTGAGTAAATACAACGATGGAGTCAATTACCTGCTGACCGTGATAGACGTGTTCAGTAAACGTCTGTACGTGAGAGCGTTGAAGAGAAAGGAAGGTGCAGAAGTGGCAGTGGCATTCGATGAAATATTCAAAGAAGCGACTAAAACTCCACGTTGCCTCCAGTCTGACAAAGGAACAGAGTTTACCGGCACCAAGACCAGACAATTATTCAAAAAGTACGGAATAAAATATGTGACTACGCAGAATCCCGATGTTAAAGCGGCAGTAGTGGAACGCGTGAACCGCACGCTAAAGTCTCGCATGTGGCGTTACCTGACTTACAAAAACACTTACCGATATATCGATGTACTGAACAAACTGGTGAAAGCATACAATGCCAGTGAACACAAGAGTCTCGGCGGTGGATTGCGCCCCATCGATGTGAAAAATGATCGGACGATAGCACAAGTGCTACAACGCATGTACAGTAAAATTCCACGTCGTGTTAAGCCCAAACTCAAGATTGGTGACACTGTACGCATAGCAAAGGAGAAGGGTACATTCGCCAAAGGCTACGAGACCAATTGGAGTAACGAAGTGTTTACTATTCGTAAAGTGAACACTCTGATGCCGTTGCCCATGTACACGCTGGCGGACCTCAAAGGTGAAGTTTTGACCGGCCAGTTTTACGAACACGAATTACAGAAAGTAATCTATCGGAGTGATCAGCTATTCAAGATTGACAAAATTCTGGACACTCGTGGCAGAGGCGCCAGTAAGCGTTATTACGTCAAGTGGCGAGGATACGGAGACGAGTTTAACTCTTGGGTGAGAGCGCAAGACTTGCAAAATGTCTAACTCACAATTCTTCCTTACGCTGCCCAGCAACAGTTCTATGGAATATTTCCCCAACAATAAGGTGTCAAACTACACTACGCATCTTTCGAAACAGATACGATTGGAAGGTGCGTGGGAGATGGCTCTGGTGGAATCTCACTATCCATGCTCATTTCCATTAGTGAACAAAAACGAGATTATAATAATCGAACAGGATACTATTCTTTCCGCCATAGATTTAGGAGATACAGACAAGTACACGTTTACTCTGGACATGGGTTACTACAAGAATATAACCGAACTGGTGAATATGATCAATGATGCGAAGGGTCTCATCGATTACGTAGAGTTCACTTATGACAAAGATGCGGACAGAGTGGAAATAAAAATACTGAAAGAAGACGTGGTTGCAATACATTTAGACAATAAACTGGCTTTACAATTGGGATTCGATCCGCAACAGAAGGACATTGTGAAAAACAATAAAGCGTCATGGCCCCCGAATCTATCGATGGGGCTTCCAGCTAATATGTACGTGTACTGCGATCTGATTGAGCCACAATTGATCGGTGACACTTCTGCCCCACTATTGAAGATTATCAACATTGACAGAGGCGACTACGTGCACGGTGCCAATAAGACTGTACTCTACACCAGCCCGCATTACGTACCGATCACCAAAGGAGCATTCGAGACTGTGGAAATCGACCTCAGGGATCACACGGGGCAAAACCTGTCATTCCTGTTCGGGACGTCGTACGTGAAGCTGCATTTCAGAAGAGCTCTGCATAATAATTAACTGTAAAAATGGCTTCGAACGATCCGTACATGGCGTACTACT
Source organism: Neoaliturus tenellus (assembly GCA_030545055.2). Classification (NCBI taxonomy): domain Eukaryota; kingdom Metazoa; phylum Arthropoda; class Insecta; order Hemiptera; family Cicadellidae; genus Neoaliturus; species Neoaliturus tenellus. The sequence goes on from CM061532.1 coordinate 171,710,126, forward strand.
ATCGCCAGCATTCGCAGACGGGCGGATCGATAGAAAAAGTGTTTCGCGGTGCCGCCTACCAGAGAGGACATGGAGTCGGCAGCTTCTTGGGCGGAATGTTTCGCACCGTATCTCCGATAATCAAGAGCGGAGTTGCAGCATTGGGCAGAGAAGCCTTAAAGTCCGGAATGGGTTTCCTCGGTGATGTCACTCTACGTACGAAACATCCCAGAGATGCGGCAGAGGAGCGCATGAAAGAGTTTACCGGCTCGTTGAAACGCACGGCCGATGACAAGATTGAACGAGTTCTCCGTGGTGGCGGTGGCAGTGTCAAGCGTCTGCGGCCGGCATCCAAAAAGCGCGGATCGCGTAAGAGTGGCGCGAAACGCGCAACGCGCAAGACTTCCGCGAAGCGCGCAATGCGTGGCGGCAAGAAACAATCGAGTAGCCGTCGCACACTACGTGTCACACCTCAGTCTCTGGCTAAACTCCTTAGAGGAAGGACGTCATCATCGCCGTCCAAGAAGAGAAAAGCAGCAGTTAAAAATAAAAGGAAAGTAGCAAAGGCAATAAGGGATATTTTTAATTAATCATGTCGTTCATACATCAAAGATCATGTGAATGCGTCAAGACGGAGCTGGACTTGTTTTCACTACCGCCCACACAGACGAGTATCGAAAATGGAAAATGGATTCAATACAAACCGATATCCACACTGACGGACGACTCACCGATAGAGTTTGTAGTGCCAGGCAATGGCGAAGAGTACACCGATCTATCACAAACAATGCTAGAAGTCACAGCATCGATAATCAAGGCTGACGGAGCGGCGATTGCTGCGGCCGATGCAACAAAAGCTGGTCCGATAAATAACTGGCTACACTCGTTGTTCAGTCAAGTGGACATGTGCATGAATCAAAAATTGGTTACACCACAGAACAACACTTACGCCTATCGAGCGTACATCGAAACAGTATTGAACTATGGATTCGATGCCAGGAAATCTCATCTATCGTCCGTGCTGTGGAACGCCGATGATTCAGGCCATATGGAAAACACCGAAGACGATAATGATGGACTGGAAAAGAGACGGAAGCTAACAAAAGGAGGACGAGAAATCGATATGGTCGGTCATCTGCATTTGGACATGTGTAATCAGAATAAATATCTTTTGAACGGAGTCGAGCTACGCTTCAAGTTAAACAGATCGAAAGATGCATTCTCCATGATGGTGCACGAAGGTGACTACAAAGTGCATATCGCCGATGCGAACCTGTGGATTAGAAGATGTAAAGTCAGCCCGACCGTACTGTTGGCGCACAGCAAGATACTGCAGTCCGGAACCGCTAAATATCCAATCACACGAGTGGACGTGAAATCTTTCACGCTCGCTTCCGGCATAAGGAGCAAGACTCTGGACAACGTATTTCTGGGACAAGTTCCGAAGCGCGTGATTGTCGGAATGGTAACCAATGCCGCATTCAACGGTGATGTCAAAAAGAATCCGTACAATTTCAAGAATTTCGATTTGAACTACTTCTCACTGTACGTGGACGGTGAACAGGTGCCGGCCAAACCGCTCCAACCCAAGTTCTCTCCTGCCGGTAGCGCAAAGTCAGTTATGGCGTACAACACAATATTTAGCGGCACGGGGATCCATTTCTCAGACGCTGGAAACGTGATCAGCAGAGAAGATTTCGAAAACGGCTACTGCCTGCTAGTGTTTGATCTAACACCCGACCTGTCTGCCAGCGATACCGGCCACTGGAATCTCGTACGCAATGGCAGCGTGCGTATGGAACTGGGATTCGGTACCGCGCTAACCGAGACTGTCAACTGTTTGGTGTACGCAGAGTTTGACAACGTAATTGAAATCGATCGACACCGCAACGTAATGGTTGACTTTGGTGGTTAGTCTCTCATCAACACTCGTACGAGATGGATCGCTTACGCAGAGTACGTTGCAGGAATTTGGCCGCTCCCATCATTATTGATTTCCAGAGTTTCAAAGACAACATCAATGATTACATAATGAAGGAAGTCTGCGTTATGGAAGTGGACAGCGGGATACTACTGATGCATCACATCGCCAAACCTCCATTCAACAGGGACGAGCTGACCATCGACAAACATCGAGAATCACACTGGCTATCGAAACACTATCACGGATTAAAGTGGGATCAAGGAGACATTAGCTACAACGACTTGGAACAAAAGCTACGAAAGATAATCGCCAAACGA